>JAIUZE010021569.1:0-40519 GCA_022085475.1 Heliosperma pusillum | reverse complement strand
GATTAACCTCTAGTCGTTATTTAGCTAGTTTGCTAAACACTTGTTCTTTGTTAACATTTTGAGAGACTCCGTCTCTTTGTTATATTCCGTACTTAGTTTGTAATATTTTGACACTCCTCGTTTTATCTATCTTGCATGTATAAAAGTTTTTAAAAAATACCGTATTTCCGGCTAGACGGGGTAATTTCATCCTGACCATCTATGATAGATGGGGTAAATCCGACTAGACGGGGTAATTTCATCATGCTTGTATGTTTTATATTTCCGCATTCGCGAGGGTTGTCACAGCAGCATATCAATCTGACAATCAATGGTATCAGTTATACCATGGTTCTCCAACTTATGATTCTTCCATATGTCCTCAATATCTCCTTAATTCTCCATTGAATATCCTGCCACCCAGACCATGCTAGTAACATTCATAAGCCACCAAACATAATAGTACTAATTTTATGCACCATGTGGATTAAGTAATCTCATGGGTTACCATCTAGCATATTTCCAAAGCCCCACATTGCATCAGAATATTGTTATGCATCTTAATTAAACCCTAATTCAATGATTTATTCACACTAGGATGTCTCAAATCTCATTATTTTACGTGTATCTTGTAAACAAATATCGAATTAACCTACAACTAAGTGATTCCATACCAACCCACCAAATAATAACAAACTTTCCAAATTTCCCGAGCCTTCATTGTTACCTCACAATTCATCAAATAAATCATAAACAAGGTATTCCTTACTACAAACACATTTCCTCCACAATCACTCATAAACAACAATCGATCTTTCAATTCCAACATTATAGCGTTCCATAATATCTCTCATGGCAAGATGGTCGCCCACACCTACTCTTACTTTAAAACTACCAACGCAAATTATTACTTTTTTTTGTGGAAGGTAATATATTAATATTAAAAATGGAACATCATAATTTTTCACCAAATACAAATGAAAGGCCTAAGACAACATGAAAAATTACATACGAATCAACTGAAGCCATTGGCCATCTCGACTAGCTACAAGCTTTGAATTTCTACTCCAGAATCGATCAAGGGTGGAGGTGATAACCATCTTCACAATAACTTTGGGATGAGGGACATGATAATCAATACGAGCTTTGTTCCTTGCTTTCCATATGTGATAAGAAACTCCAATGTGGGTAGCATTGATAATCTACCTTTGCAACATTGATCTTCTTCTACCTTGCTTGGTCCATTGCAGAAGTCTGGAGGGAGGAAAGGATACTTACAGTTTCTGCTAAAGTTAACTAATACAATGAGAACTAAAAGAACATTGATAGTACAAGTGATCATGAGTCTCTTAAGCCGTGTCATACAGAGGACATATGATATCCCGAGTAATACCTATAGTCCTCAAACGATCTCTAGTTGGCAATCTCTTAAGCATAATAGTCCAGAAAACAAAAGACCATTTGGGTACATTCATAGAACTCCAACATATATGTTTCCACTCAACTTTGGGATGAGTCAATCTTAACCAGTTGTAGCCAGCAACAACTGTATAAGAAATACCAGTCCCCAACCAGGCTTCATTGGTGTGGCACGCATGACATGTGAAATCTTTTTCTAAGACCAGCTACAATATAGAGGAGGGTTATAACTAGTCCACGGGATACCTTTAAGATAGACATGATTGATCCACCTCACCCAAAGATGATCTTTCTTTTTAGTGATCCACCTGGTATACTTACCAAGTATTTTTTTTTTCCACTACAAAAATAACAAGGGAAAATGACGGTATTACTGACGGAAAATAAAAGTCGTCAGCAATCTCGGAAAACTGACGGAATACTGACGGATTCCCAACAGAAGTCAAATTCTGACGGATTATCCGCCATGATATTATGGCGCGTTGACCATTGTCAATGGCCGCAAAAATACGTGACGGAATCTGGCGGATAATCCGTCAGAAGTATATAATACTGACGAAAATTCTGTCAGGAGGTCAAACCAAAATCAAATTATAGTTTGACTTTCCTGACATAATTTCCGTCAGGAAATATTCTCATTGACTCATAGAAGAAACACAGGAAACACGGGAAACTGACGGAATACTGACGGAATTTTCGTCAGAACTTTTCTTCTTATCCAAAAGTCAGACGTGATTCCCTCATTCCCCCAAATCGATTTTATTCTTTTACCCTAACCTCCAAAATCGCCACTATCGACTCTGACCACCAACTCCACTTCCGACCACCGCCACCTTGATATGTTTCTTTTACTCCCCTATCTTCACTCTCTCTCTTTTCTCCTTTTGGTTTTTATTATTAATCCTCCGTCTCCCTTAGTCTTGTGGCTTGTACTCCACCTCCGACGACCACCACTATTGACGCATGCCGCCGCCGCTTACTGCCACTCTCTTTCTTTGCTTGTTTTGAGTTTTAGGTAAAATATCTACCTTTGTTTTAATTACTCCTTCCGTCTTAATCATTTGATTGTCTTTAATTGACTCTAGGATAATAGCCATTATTGTTTTTTATGTTGATATTATTGTTTTTGGTAAATATATGAGTTATATGTTTATTGACCTTAGGATAGTATCCATTATTTTTTTTTTATGTTGAAATTATTGTTGTTGTTGGAAAATAATTATTGTTAGTTAGATTAATCATGTTCAATTGTGCTAATTTAAATTAAATTTAAATGTAAAATGTTGGTGTAAATAGTTAAATAAAATTTAAAATGATAGTTAGAAATGATTGTGTTATTAATTGAAGTAATATAAGTTGTTATTATTGTTGTTATTGATGCTGAAATTATTATATGTGTTGATATTGACCTAATACCCGTTCAAAAACTACTCATTAAGAGGAATTTTTGAATAGTCCTCGTTTTGGGACTGTCTTTGTACGTTTCAAGTCACTTAGGTAGTAACAAATATTTGTGATTTATTAATGAGGAAAGAGTTTAGTAACAATTCATGTAATGCTCTCTGAATTCATATGTTGAGTAATTATTAATTCAACATTATGTATCTAGAGAACAAGGGGAATTGCTGCCGAATTTTTTCTTCATTAATAAATCACAAGTGGTGTTTGCTAGTGACTTGAAACGTACATTGGTGAGTTTAGGTTGCGAAAGCTACTATAAGTAATGGGATTTGTGTGAATTCTACTGAAGGATTGGACTACTACGGAACCCTTTATGAAGTAGTTGAGCTTGCTTATTATACAGAGCACAAAATATATAAGGTCATATTGTTTAAATGTGATTGGTTTGATAATTCCCCGCAAGGAGTTAGTATCCATAAGGTATACGGACTTGTAGATGTAAACGTAAAAAGGAAACTTCGTGGACATAACCCATTCGTGGCAGGTTTTCAAGTCGATCAAGTGTGTTATGCTCCTTGTCCAACCACTAAGAAAGGTAATCAATAGTCCGCAGTTTTTAAAATCAAGTCAAGATCGCATGTTGATCCTTTTGTTGACGAAATTGTCTTCCAATAAGATGTTGTTGTCAGTATTCAGTCAATTTCACCAATTTTGGTGGAAGAGACACAGAGACAAGGACATCAGTGAAGAAAAGAATGAAGATGAAGATGAAGAAAATAGAGCAGTGAAAAATGAGGAAGATGAAGAAGAAGTCGGAATGCTTTTTTCAGAAGATGAAACTTTGTTGATTTGTAGTGATAGTGATAGTGAGGGACACTAGTTATAATTCTAAAATAATAATCTATTTGTACAAAAGTATGAATTTAAAACATTCAATCAAATTTGAAACTTTGCATTGTAATTCAAAACGTTTACTCACGGTTTTTATATAAAGAACTAGCTAACAATTTGCATTGTATATAGCTAGTACTTATGACAGGTGGGTCGTTTATACGGCGGATCATAGGGAGTAACACTAGTGGATCTCGTCGCGAGGAGGAGAACGAGGAGAGTTCAGATGACCAAGAGAAGGCTATGATTCCGACTAGGGAGGAGGAGGGCACGTAGGGGATTCTGTCTCCGGACCCTACCGTAGGCCATTGGAAAGTGTTTTTGTTTATTATATATTTTATCAAATATATACTCCCTTCTATTCATGGTATTCTTACCTATTTTCTTTTTAGGTTATTCAAGTTTTCTTCCTTATTTCCTTTTTTGGATGTGGGGTTGTCTCTTTTGTTTGATCCAAATCCATTTGTGTGTGGGGTGGTATTTTTGTGAGGTCGAATTTCATTTCCTTAATCTAATTAAGAGTCCAAATGAAAGGGGAATATTACATTGAATAGAAGGGAGTAATATTTAAATATTTATCGCCATATTTCTAATATATATCTGTTTTTCAGGTGGGATGACAAGGCGATCAAACTATACGTTACTTGGTCGTTCATTCGTACCATCTTGTTAGAGTACTTCACCAAATAGAGTGAGGCGAGCCAATCACAGCGTAGGCGGATGTACAATTACTTTCAGGTTATTTTTCAGTTACCTATAATTTAGTACAATTCTAGCTATTACTAAAAAGTAATTTTTTTTATACAAAACGTGATGATGTACGGTTCTAGCTATTACTAAAAAGTTGTTTTGGATGTAATAGAATCATGTGAAGTTTGTCGATCGGAACTATGACTCAAAGACCGAATGGCAGAAAAGGGTCACGAGGAAGACTACCTCACTTGTAAATGGGGTCCAATCTAAGAAGAAAAGGTCAGATTGGGTGCCTAAAACATGGTGGGAATCCCTTGGGGATAGGGAAGAAACTGATTCCGAATTTGCCCTAAAGTCAAAAATAAACAAAGCAAATAGAAGGTCGGGTGGTAAGCATGAGAAAGCATTGGGCACCCATACTCCAGGCCAGAAGAGTTGTTCCGATGCTTTCAAAGAATTGGTAAGTACTTTTTCTTTCTTCAACAAATTGGCTAATATAAATGATTGCCGATTAATCACATAATGTTTTTATACTACTTTCACGGTGACGATCCTACGTCGTACAAGATGCTTGAAAACACAAAGAAAACCAAGAAGGGCGAGTGGGTTAGTCCTAGAGTTGCTGAGACAAACGTAAGTTTTTATAATCGATTAAATGTTTTTTCTTTCTTATATCCAACTTTGATATTATTTAATTTAACCTTCTTACTCATTTTTTGTTTTTTCAAGACGCTTACGATGAAGAGATAAGCTAGCCAACCCCCACTGGCGACACCCCAGACGCATTCCATGCGTACTATAAAGCTGTCGAGGGTTTCGACAAGAAGTCGAAACTATTCGGGATCGGAAATAAGGGGAAATAATTGTGGTATGAACTACCTTGTAACAAAAGTACACACTCATCTTTCTCTTATACTCCTACCGAGTACACTCAATTCGCAACTGAGAATGCTCAAATGAAGGACCAATTAAAGAAAATCGCAAATGAACGAGAAGATGAGCGAGCTGCCCGACTAGCCATTGAGGCACAAGTAAGTGCCACTCAAGACGGAGTTCGTCACCAGAACGAGTAAATGGAGGTCATGCAAGCGGCTTTAGTGATGGCGTTTCTTCCCAGGGTTCGTGTCATTTCCCTCCTCCACGTCTAAGAAACGACTACACGGACGACGGGGACAGCTTTGGGCGTGATTCTCTTGGACCTTAGGTTAATATTTGTCGTCTATCTTAGCTGTTATGTTAAAGACACTAGTTTTTTCTAAGTTAGTAAGACGGTTGTATTTCTAATTTAGTAAGACAGTTGTACGAAATTGTATCACTTTTTATGTAAAGTAGCTTTGTTTTTCCAATTTGCATCGATCTTCTTTAGTTCTTTTGTTGCCTCTTGTTGATTCCCGCTCATGCGGTCGACATGAGAATGAATTTTCGCTTTTCGGTCGACGATTGTATTTGCTATATTGAGGGTTTTATTGAAATTTTTATTGTTCAAAACAATGCAAAACGTGCATTGGGCTGGACAGCAGGCTCTTGTTTCCAGCAACAGACATTTAACTTACTGACGGAAAATTCTTCATTTAAGTCAACAGAATGTTGACTTAACTGACGGAAAAGCCGTCAACAAATTTGTCACTATAACAAGTGAAACTGACGGAATTTCCGTCAGTAAAGTCTACAGAATGTTGACTTTAACCCTATACTGTTGGGCTAAGTATTCGCCAGTATACCGTCAGTAAACTTATTACTGACGGAAAATTTGTCAGAAAGGAGTTTTTTTTGTGACAAATTGAATCGACGCGCGTTCATGACGAAAAATCCGTCAGTAATTGACATTACTGACGGAATGCAACTGTTACTGACGGATATTTTCCGTCAGTTTTCCTTGTTATATTTTTAGTGTCCATAGCTTTGTATTTTTAATGCCCAATCCATCTCTTCCTTTGGAGTGCAACACTTATCCCTATTAACTTTAAGAGTCTTCAGGTAAGAATCTTTTCCTCCCCAAAGGAAGTTTAAACATATTGCTTTAATTTTAGACAGAGTACCATTAGGAATGAGGAAAATACTAGTCCAGTAGGAATGTAAATTAGCCATAACAGAGTTTATGAGAACAGAACTTATCATGTCAGTCAGTTTCATCCCTTCATTTTTAGTAATTTTCTTGGAGAAAATGGGCACTCAAAGATATCATAATGGCAAGTCTTGTTTAGTGAATCCAAAGACTAGCATGATATCTCCCATTAAATTTTCAGGCACACCATTAAAATCGATGTTAAACTTTTCTCTATTCAAAGAAAGTCCAGAAGCAGAGGAAAAAGTAGAAAATGCCCTCAACATTCACATGGTAGAAGGGACATTACGTACCTTTGGAAAAGAGTAATAAATCATCTGCAAAGAGCAGGTGGTTTAGCTTGAAAGGACCACATAAAGGATGATATCTAAAGTCTCCCTGTCTACCCACGACATTCAAGATTGTAGACAGATATTCCATACACAAAGTGAAGAGGAGAGGGGAAAGGGGTCCCCTTGTCTGAGTCCCATTTGCCCGTTAAAAAAATTACTAACTTTAGGGATAGCCATCAGGGTGCTTTGGAGGGAGGGATGAAGAAAATAAATTGTTTGATTTCAGCATAAGTAATAGGTCTTATCAGGAGAGAATGATGATGATCTTTAACTAACTCCCTAGTCCCACGCAAATTATTAATCAACCCTTAGTTTTAACTAATTATAATAAGATTGTACTCCATTTCCTAAGTATGCCCTAGAGTTTCGTGACTCGTTATAAAACTATAGAATTTAAACATAATTGCTCCAAACATAAAACATCACTTGAACTTTTACCAGATATCTTTCGTCCCATATTCAAATGTCTCGTAATTCTAAAACTGTCCCCACACTATGTAGTTAATCACCTCAACCTATATCCTTTTGTTCCCCAAAATTCCTATTTAACATGCATCGTATCACAAATCTTATATAGTCTTAGATCACACCTAGTTTTAGTATCCTCTTATATTCTTTCCTCATAAATCCTTAGTACCATCGATTCAATTCGCAACAATCCTTAAGACAAATTACACACTCCCACAACTATTAACAACTCAAGTTATTTCCTCAACCTAGTTCTTATTAGGTACCTTAATTATTTCCTCATTATTTTGAAATTCAAATCAATTTGGTAACCATATTTCCCAAATCATACCCAATAATAATCCTTAACATGTTGTCCAAACCTCATTCAGTACTCAAAAGTTCAAACACTCAATAAATATCCAACTTTAATTATATATAATTCATCATCCCTAAAATATCTCGTATCATCAAATTTTCAACTCCAAAATTTACACTAGAAAATAAATAATATCTTAGTACTTGTGATTCCCAAACAAGACGACTATACACAAATTTCATCTTCCAATTTAATTCTACTCCTTTAAAGGCATCACTACGTCTAAAATATCAATACTTTTTTATCACAAAACTTCGGTACTAGCCTCAATATTTCTTTCACACATGTCATTAGCCAACAATCATATTTTCATATTGTCTTCTTTCTCATGCTCTAAATCATCAACACGAACATATAGCTCATTCTCATTCACTGCCATCATATTCATGCTCTAAACAATTATGCCAATAACATTCTCATTCATCACATAGCTTTCTCTTTGTCACAACATGTTACACCTATTTTCAAGGCTCAGACCGAAATCAAAGGAAATAATTCATATTAATCTCAATAAAGCACGCGTTTCACATCCATAACTCTCAATATTGAACATTCACTTATCTTCTTTGTCACTCGTTTTCTTAATCCTCTTCGCTACAAAGACTTGTCATACCCACATTCTTCTAACACTCTATATCACAACCATACACAACACCAAGTCTTTCTTACATAAACCGTACCAACCATCGTATGATGCCCTACACATTATATAATCCCTCTAACTCGTAGTTTAAATAATTACATTATATTTTAGCTTTAGTTTACAGGTGAATCGTAATTTTAGTATAGTTCGGTGGGAACCTTTCCTTAATTGTCCATTTAGGGTCCGAAAAGGGATTTTACACAAAAATCTAGTGAAAACCGATCCACTTTAAAGTTGGGTCAGCTTGAGCCTTAATCGGCTTCTTTTTACATTATAATCTTGACACAACCTATCTCACTTCATCCCTTTCCTTTAAAATTTGCAGCAACTTTAATTTCCTAACCTACAACCTTCATGAAAACCCTTTTCTTGAAACCTTGAGACTTCCATAACACTCTCAATTCTCCACCAAATTAGTTTATTCTTATGCTAGTATTTCTCTCTTTTTATTCTCTTTCAATCTAATTAAGAAAGCTCCATCATTTGTTAATCCTTCAAAAACCTCATCTTTATCTAAGTTTGGAATTTCTCACGATTGTGTATTTTCTTATTTAGGAGAAGACCTTGAAGACCCGGAGAAGGACTACACCTTATTGAAGAGGATTTGTAAGCTTAGAAGTGCTACATAGGTAATGAAGATAGGTTACTTGACAGTACTTTGTTCGCTTATTTATGTGCCTTATAGTAAACTCTCATGTTAAACATAGATTCTTTATGTTTTATTGTTTCATGACTATATTGTTGTATGTTGAAAAAATCACATGTGTATGTTGAATGAGTTGTATGTGCCTCACAATCTCACATGTTGTAGGTTGTCTTATAGAAGAGTTATGTTGGATAAAATATCGATTTTGTCTTGAATTACTCCCTCTGTCTCAGTCAATTGTTGTCCTTTGCCTTTTACATGTTTGTCAATGCGCATATCATTTCGATATTATCTTTTACTACATAAGTGGGAAAATTATAAAATTTTAATAATCTTAACGTGCTCATTAACACGAATCAAACAAGATCTCTTATGATTATATTTTGTGTTATGCATTGGAAATTATTTTAAGCATTATTTCCCTTTATGAATATTGTTGTAGAGTCTATTGATCGAATGCGAAAGGGGGGTGAATTGAGTATTAAAAACTAGCCCCAAATTTTTCGATTTATTTGATGAACAAATAATTGTTTGATTTTATGGATTAAAATCAACTAATTAATTTACCAATATGTAAAGCAAGTAACGAAATAACGAAAAGTAAAGAGAGACACAAGCAATTTTTAAAGTGGTTCAGTTTCACAAGTCAAAACCTACGTCCACTATTCTCGATTAATAATCTTTAGTACCTTTCTCCAGATTACAAAAATTATCAACCCACTCGTAAAATCAACTATGATTATAACTAAAGGTGAGTATCGTTAAATACGCTAATAAGAATGTACAATATAACACACAAAGATTCTCGTTAAAGAATAAGTAAGATTATGTGATGTACTATTATCCAATAAGGTATTGCACGCGAGCGATTGATAATAATGGATGCACGACTTTTTCGAAAAACAAAGAATAAAAATAATAAACATTATCAACTAAAGCACATTATCAAGTATATACATGTCATTATCAAAAATATAAAATAGGTCCAACAATTGTCCAAAAAGCAAAGGACAACAATTGACCGGGACAGAGGGAGTACATGTTTATAATCAACATTATATGTTCATATGTCATCCTTGTGGTTTGCCTTGAATGGGATGTGGTTCACAAGTTATTTTTGTGGTTGTTTGAGACGAAATTGTTTTGGGATGGTTGTTGGTGAATTGTATTGAAGGGTTTATGCTTGGCACCTCTACCAATTTGCATTTTGTCTCTTGGAACGAGGTTTGAATCTAATTAAACGCATTTGACATCGTCCTAAACCCCGTCCCCAGCTTTTCCCGTCTATGTTGCCCTCGTACCAGCCAGGATGGTCTTGTGCCCGACCGTGAGGCACGCCAGGACTAAGTGTCATGCCCCCTTTTTGAACTTGTGTCGGCGAGGACCATCCTGTATAGCATCAGTACACCCCTTGTACCGTCCTTGACATCTTTGTACCGGACCGGGATGAGCCTACCCGCACCAACTGGGACATATTGGTGCCGGATCAGGATGGACCCCTAGGACCCTATATTCTTATATAAAGTTAACAGATGGGCCGACATCAAAAACTTAAGTGTTTTAGCCTTTTGAATCACCCGAATCAAAGTCAGTATGTGTAAATGGCGTCCGTTTTACTATTTTTATATTTGAGTGAATATAACATGGGAAAGTGGATTACTTATATTACTATGCTTTTATTGACCATATAGTTATCATGTTTGGCTCATCCATCTGCTTAGTGACGGTTCTTGGATGATTTCCTCATGCATATTGGTCTTGACTTTGAGTAGTCGGTCGAGTCGTGATTGTTAGAGTTAAACTGTCATTCCCTTTGTACCCTCATACCTATTAGACTTAAGGTCAATGTGATGGGAGTACATTTCCTATGTGTTGGTTTAGCATATGGTAGAGTGAAGATGACGGCGTTGTTGACAGGCGAGCGTTGATCGACCCGACCGTCAAATTTTGTATTCATGCGAGGTGGTGTCATTGTGCTTAGCGTACTTGTTTAACTTTCTTTAACACTCTCTTCCGTTTCCGTTCTGTCGGATTTGGTATGCTCATTCTCTTTCTGTCCCCTTCACTTTGTTCTTCCAAATTTGGGGCACTCGGCTTCGTTCTATCGTTCGAGTCTTGGATTCGAAATATTTATCGCATGTCGAACCCAGAAATGTTCATCTCGAGAGTCTGGCCAGGATTAGACTAGGACGGTATTATTATCCTATTCCTACCGGGAAGATTCGAGTCTAGAGTCATCTTGTCATGCATAATGCCGATGCTTTGTACATTCCATTTACCGTGAGAGTATGATTGGATTGTTTTGATGACGTATCTCATGCCTATATTGTTTGGTGATATCCTTGGTTATGCCTTGTATATCTATTTGTTGGTTGTCCCTTTGTATTGTCTTCCCCTTGCCAATCGCTTTGGTAATATGGATACTAGTGGCGCCACTAGTAGAAAAATGACATTAGGCTAGTACAAAAGGCTACGTCCGTTAAAAATAACCATAACCTATTACAAAAGGCTACGGTCATTGACAACCAACCGTAGCCAAATATATTGATTAAAACAAATGGCTACGGTTCACCTCTGAAATCGTAGCCAAAAGTAATTCATAAAGAGGAAAGGCAATGATTCTTTATCAACCGTAGCCATTTATACGTCAAAATACTAAAAATAAAAATAAATTATTAGCGAAAAACTTGAATTTCTTGCGCAGCTTATTCTAATAACATGTAGTTGACTCATTATTCATACTTCATCTATCTATTTCTTTTGAAAAAAACTCCACTCACTAACCCACATCTATTCTCACTCACGCACCTCGCAACCATCACCAGCATCTGTCACCGCCGACGACGCAAGGCGTTCGCGAACAATTATTTTGTATGTAATATGTTATGGACAATCTATTCAGGTATTATTTCTAGGAAATCAATTATTTCATGTTTGTTATATTTTTTGCATAATTTGATTTAGGGTTAGGTTTATACAAGATTTAGAGTTTTTTTGTTTGGATTTTTATTGTGCGATCCATGTTTATTGTGTATATAATTGGGGTAAGATAGATAAAATGTTCTATTTTATCAAGTAAGTTGTTATGCGTCAATTTTTATGCTATCTTTTGCAATTGTTTTGATGAGATGGTACTTTTTTGGGGATTGTAAAGAGATGTAGATTGTGGATAAGAAATCCGTTTAGAAGTAGTTCGTATATTAATGCTTGGTCGCTGACTCGCAGTGGTAAGGATGGAGAAGAATCACTAATTCCTTTTACTTATTCTTTCCAATTTTCTCCTTCAATTTCTTTCTGGTAACTCTAACTTTTTTTTTGTTCTTCTAATTTTCTTTCAACTTGCTTTGTAATTAATTTTCCTTTAATTTCTTTATTTAGAAGTGGGTATGCATAAATTACAAATTTTATCATCTAGGTTGTTGACATTTCTATTTAGGGCTAGCTTGGGATATGAGTAATTATTACGGAAGTAATAGAGCGTAAATGAACTAAAAAATGAAGGGAAGTGACGGGGTTGGAGATGAAAATGGATAGAAATGGGGAAATATAGTGTAATAGGCCCTCTATTAAGGGATTAATAGTTACCTAACTCCCTCCCCAAGTAATGCATTACCTCCATATAGAGGTAATTATTCCTCCCTCGCCTCCTCTTTCCACCCTCCACAACCACCACAAAGCACCAATCTCCTCCAATTTCTTCTTGTTTTGGCTCCCATTACTCCCTTTATAATTACCCTCATCCCAAGCAAGCCCTTAATGTTATTGTTCTAAAGTTGGGGCCTTTTATTTGTATTAGCTGATTTTTGGTCAACATTTTAGAAATAATGTGGACTTTGCTTCTTAGAATATCATCAATTAGTCTTTACATGAAGCGGTTCAAAATAATATCGTATCAATCTAATATGAATCACATAGAATGTACTCCCTCAGTCCCGATCATTTGTTTACCATTTTCATTTTAGGATGTCTCATTCATTTGTTTACCTTTCTATATTAGGAAGGTTTTCTATGTGTATTTTGATCTCCCGTTGCGACTATTGTCCACTTGTCATCCAATGACCCTATCCACAAATGGTCCCCTCCCTTCTCCTTAATCTTTGTGCCAAAATGAAAGGTAAACAAATGACCGGGACGGAGGGAGTAGTTGTGTAAGATCATCTTACACATGGAGACCTATACACTGTTTTATACGGAGTATATTAACTCTTATTTTTAAGCTGTTTTAGTTGGAGTTTTTACATTGCCTAATTAAGCAAGAATCTTGTGGCTGATTAGGAATCTTGTGGCTGAGTAGGAACCTTGTGGCTGTCCATTTTAATGTGCTCATATGAGATTGGATGCTCTATTGCTTTACATGATATTTGAACACATTATCGTTTGTCCACTTCCTGTGAAAATATGATACATGATCAACATCAATGCTTTTCAGAACTTAATCTTGCTAACATGCTTATACTGTTGTGTGGGAATCAAATTTTAGTAATGGTAATAGTTACTGCTGTTTCAAGGATGGGTAGATATTAGGTCTTAAAAGAATATAAATAATACATTATTACATTATTTACATTCTATTAATTTTGTAATTCAACTTGATTAAAATTTCAACACCATAAAATTATATGCTTATGTAGTGCAGTTTAGTACCTTCTGTGGTCGTCTGATTGGGTGAACGCATTCTTACATTATGCCTGATGTTTTTCAAATTACTTGTAGAAGTGTTATTTCTTAATTTTAGTCAGCAGTCAAATTTAATGTCAATGCTGATATACTGGTTTATATGGATGCAAAAAATTCCTATCCATCTTAGAGTATCTGATAATCTTGCTGGCCATGTGAGTTTTTTTCCACGCTCGACCAACGTCATTCATCTGTGTCCCTCATCTTTATGCTACTGCCAACATCGTCGCCACCATTGTAATTAACTGATTCACAGTATCTTAATTTTGCTCTTGCGCTTGAAACAATTGAATGAATGAAACAATTAAAATTAATTTTGGGTGGATGAATTAGTTTACAACTCATGAAATCTTCATCCGATTCTCTCACTCTATGCTACCTTTTCATTTTTATTAAATTGACAAGGTTTACTAAAGTGCTTACATTAATTGGTTTTTGGTTGATGGGTTTAAGTCTTATGATATGTTTGGATCTCAACTTTGAAGTGAGTTGTCCACTTTGTGGTGGATTAGTTTGATGTCTTCTTAGTTTTATTTACGTGTAGCTAATATTGTCAGTAATCACCAGCTAATCTTACGTTCCTTTTGCATTTTGTGTGTAGGCTGACTACTTCCAAGTGTTCCGAAAAAATGATCCTCCTTTTGTCCCTTAAGCGATAATTATCAAGCAAGCAAGGACGTAGTTCAATATTGGTTACAATTTGTAATCAAGTGATAAGTAATTGGTGTCGATTTGTAAAGGCAATTGTAATTATTTGTAAACATTGGTACTGTAATTATTTATTATCTTAATAAAAGGCTTTACATTCACCAAGAAATAAAAAATATTTATAATTTTTTTTTTATAATTTTTATTAAGAAATGGCTACGGTTGTTAAAAGAGAACCGTAGCCTTTTATTATATTATGGCTACGGTTAAATCTTAATAGCCGTAGCCAAAAGTCACTTTAGGCTACGGTTATTAAGATTCAGCCGTAGCCAAAAGTCACTTTAGGCTACGGTTATTAACCGTAGCCGTATGTATTTGACCTAAGGCAACGCCCGGATTTACTACGGTTGAGGAACCGTAGCCGAATGACCATTTTAACCGTAGCCAAAAGCCATTTTTGTACTAGTGCGCGATGCAAGCCATTTAGTGTTTATGCAGTCGGCAAGGTTGCCTCGTCTAGAGTTTAGTTCTATCATTGCTATTAAGCTTTCGTTCTCATATGCTCATGTTATTTCTTAATACTCTTATTGATGCATCTTCGTATATATATGTATGATGAATGTCTGCATGATCTAATTCCCTTTGTTTTCTTATAATGTGGCTGGGAGAACCCCGATTTATTCCCCAATGACTGTGGCATTCATGTTTTATAAATGAACAGATTGAGGTTAGTGCTCTTTTAGGTTGGACTTGTGTGAGCTAATGGGCATCGACATTATCGATGATTACCCCACGTCTCTTAGACTCATGTTTTTTTGACTTACAGTTTGTTTTTAGGGACGTAGTTCCCCTTGTATATACTTTTAGATTTCGAGTGATTTATTTATCACTATCGCGGGGGTTCATATCATATTACATGAAAGACCACATCTAACGGGAACATAAAGTAACACGAGTAAAACACTGCATTAAAGAAGTATATTCGTTACGAGAAAAATAAGTAAAACCCCCTAACAGGTAACTCGGCCACGTTGTACTGACGAGTTATAAAGTTGCTATCTTTAATTATCAAACTAACTATTAATAAACTCACTAAGTACCAATTAAATTATAAAAACAAGTAGTAAGTAAGGGTCGAACTCAAAGGAAAGAGATTGCTAATGTAATTAAAAGTAAAATTATAATAATTTCAAATAAAGGAGAGTAATAAAGCACTAAAAGGAGGGGTTTTGGGTTGATTAAAATGGAAAATTCAAATAGTATACAAGAATTAAACTAATAAATATGATTAATAAAGATTAGAAAAAATCTTAACTCAATCCACCGGGTTCTCCTCTAATTGATCGATACTAGACACAATCCAACCCCTTAATTATCCAAGTTTCTCTATTATGGAAAAAAAAATACCTTAATCCCCTTAATAATAGCCAACGACAAGGATTTCGCACTTAATTATGGGCTCAACTCATCAACCCATCAAGTAGAATACATACAATGATAAGATAACAAGAAGATAAAACATGAGGGATTTAATAGGGGTAATCAAGCACAATGAACACAATTAGTGCCCAATTACATGATAATCTCTTTCTTATAAACTAAATTAGGTAGAAATCAAATCCACTAATACAACCCACAAGTTGTTTCACACGAAGAATTGCAAGGATAAAAATTCTACCAACAATAGATTAAGGCTCTTAACAATGATTAAATTGTAAGGAAATCATACTCAACAACTTTATCAACTAAGAAAACATGAATCCAATATTAATACAAGAGATTAACAACAATTAGGATAAATATAGAAACGTTATATTGTCTTACAACCAAAGAGATTTCACTTATGGGATTGGATTAAGAAAATGAGATTAGTTACCCATTTTAGATCTAAACGAGATTAGTTACCCATTTTAGATCTAAACGCAAATAGATGCTACATCTTACTTGATTAGAATATAGTATATGAATGTAAAAACCTAATGTAATCACAACACTGACTTGCACCATGCGCCCAAAAATGTGAACCATGTGCATAGGGTCTGCCAGCACTATTTTGCAAATATCATATCTCTCTCGTTTGTTGGCCAAATGAGGTGTGTGACCTGTCGTTGAAAAAGCTAAAATAACAACCTTTTACCTCTAATTGACCTTGCATCGATATGAGCTGTGGAACTTGAGATATACTCTTTTAAAGTTGACCCTTGTGCAAGTGAGGCTTCAAATCTTCATTTTCTTCTTCAAAATACCTCATTCTTTGATGTCTTCCTGCTTTATCTTGTATTCCTCCTCTTGATTGCATTTCTTGGACTATGATTAGCATCAGAAAAAGTCTGCATTCCCTAATAGGACTCAAAACTTGATTAATACGACGATACTGAAAAAAAGGCAATTGTGACAATTAGTATTCTAACCCCATCCAAACACCACGTACTTAATTCCACTAAAATAGCTAAATAAACTAGTACTAATATAATCCTATCAGACACGCACCCCACACTTAAGCCTTTCTCGTCCCGAGCAAAACTATTATAGAACCAATCAATCAACAAAAGGGTCACAAGAAGCATGGCACTAGTAGAAAACATTATTTTGAAGCTCTTTATTTTAGGCATTTTTGTCAAATAGCAACAAATAGAAAATAAGTTTTACTTTTATTATTGTAACTGGGAGAAGTATTTGAGGCGTTTTAAGAGAAAAATGCCGCAATTATCACATAAGGGGCGTTTTGCAAGAAAAACGCAGCATAAGCAATTTTTCATAAAAAAAAAAAAGAAAAATTAAAAACATATACACAACATACTCCTCCTAGCTTATACTATTCGGCCGGAACACTCAAAGGAGCCATGACAACACCAAAATGTGTCGTGTTTAGTAGTGTTTGTTAGGTTCGTTTAATGTACTTTTTACGGGTCGTTAGCATCGTTTTATGCTAACCTTAGTCCTTGTAGTTATGTTGTTATTTTGTATTTTTTAGCCAAGTTTTAAAGTCAAGCCCGGAAGTCAACTAAAGTCAAAGTCAAAGTCAAACCCGAGACCAAACCCGACAATTGGAGTGGGCTAGGAGCAATTTATCAATACAAGAAAAGCAAGTCCAAAGGGTCAATGGAAGTCAAGGCAAGACTAGCATTCAAAGGGGTCAACGAAAGCCAAGGCGAGCAACCAAGAGAAAAACTGGCAGTGTGAAACGCTGCCAGCGTCCTAGAACGCCGCCAGCGTCTGTGGGCGCTGCCAGCGCCCTGGCCTGAGACACGTGTTTCTTCATTTCCCGTCTTATCATTTTGAGGCCCATTTCTCGGAGGCCCTAGGTTTCCGGACCAAGGGTATAAAAGAACCAGATTTTAGAGAGAGGAAATATTCCTTACATTCCATTCATTCCATAATTTCCATAACATTCCACATTAGAATTCTCTCATTTTGGTTCTTCATTTTGGCTTGTAATTTTAGTTGAACTTTATTTTTGGCGTGTAATTCTTGGATTATGGGTAGCTAATCTTCTATTTCTTAGTGTAATTGGAACAAGTTCTCATCTTTTAGAATTGTAAGACTCTTGAACCTCTTCTTCTTTAGTTCATACCATTTTCTCATGTTTATTTTCCATTGTTGAATGAATTATTGTTGAGACTAACCATCTTAGCATGTTGTTTGTTTAATTAGTGCTTTGTCTAGATAAATTTGGTTAATTTGTCTTGATATTGTTGAAGCAACATTGAAAGATTGCAACTTTGGTTTAAAGTTGGAATCTTTTGAGTGGAATTTGGTTTATTGTGTGGTTAGAACATGGTTTAGTGTCTTATTACATGATTCTAGCTTGTTTCTTTGGTTTTGTTCATAAAGCTTGCATCTTTGATTTGGGCTCATGTTTTAATGGGTGTAAATTGGGTTGTAAAGGGTCATCCTTGGTTGATTTAATCCCTGTTGACTAATTTCTTAGGAACTTGTATTCGATAACTAGAGAAGAGAGGATAGGAAGAGTCTTTACTTTGCTAATTGTTGGGAATTTGGGAAAATTACACTAAGTTAGTTTCTCTATATTTGAATATTTAAATCTTAAGTACTTGTTGGTTATTTTAGACTTGCTAATAAATTTCTCATGTCAAACTTTATCCATATATGTTATCCTACATGTTTTGTTATTGTTAATATCATAGTTTGTAATTAATTTAAGTTTGTGTCTTAATTAGTGTCTTAATTAGTGATTAGAGTAATTAATTAGTAATTAGTTTCGTTAATTGGTTTTAGCAAGAGTCTAGATTTGTTAATTTAGTTAGTACCGCCTTCTCTTGGGTTCGACCCTATTCTTACCATTTATTACCTTTATTTAAGATAGTTTGTGTTTGTTTAGGAGATATAAATTGTTATTTGATCGTAGCTAATTAGCGGATTTAACGACACGTGAAATTAGGCTCGTCAAGCCACAATCCTCTTCACATGAACAAAAATATCCTACTCTCCCATCATTCAAGGTTATTCACCGTCGTCGCTTACATTTGCACCAACGTCGTTCAAGCACCGTTGTGGCCCAATCGTTAACATCAACATCGTTCAAGCGCCATCGTCGCTTCCTTTATTATACTGTTGACCTCCCCCGATTCTCCATTTGGGAGAGGTAATTACTCCAATTATATGTAAATTTTCATCTATATTAATTTTTATTTATATTTTGTAATTGTTGTTGTGTGATTATGGGTACGGTGAAACATTGTAATTTGTGTTCCTAAACTAGTGTTAAACCAAGTTCCCTCTAGAAGAGAAGATAACCATCAGGGAGGCTATGCTTGGGTAGCTGGACAAATAGCTAGGAGTAAATTTATACCATATGGTGGAGAGCCGGACCCTACCGAGTTATCGGAATGGTTCCGTGAGATGGAGAAGCAGTTTGATCTATACCAAGTCCGTGAAGAGGACAAGGTGAGGATCGCAAAGCACTTCCTTGTAAGGGAAGTTGATAATTGGTGGGCTATCACTAGTGCCACCGCTACTCTCGAAGATGACTTCAATTGGGCTTGTTTCAAAGCTCTAGTGGAAGGTAGATTCTATCCTAAAGAGCTTAAGCAACAAAGGCTCAAGGAGTTCATTGACTTTAAGCAAGGCAACTTGTCTGCGCAAGATTTTACTACGGAGTTCAACAAGCTTGCTCATTTTGCTCCGAGACTTATCAGAGATGACGAGGACCGAGCTTTCTACTACCGCAACAAGCTTAGTGCTGTACTTCAAAGTAAAGTGAGGAGGAATACTACTTCCTTTGGGGATTTATATGATGATGCTCTATGGGCCGAGAACTCAATGAAGGCCATCAAGGATGAAGCTATGATGAAGAATCCCTCTCCTTCCCCCTCTTTCAATCCAAGGTCAAACTTTCATGACAAAAGACCATTCACTCCCTCTTCTTCTTCTAATGCCTATGCTAACAAGAGGCGTTTCAATGCTCCCTCAAACTCCAATGCAAGAACACTTGCTCCTTATCACCCTCAAGCTAACCCGAATGCGGCTCCTAAGCCCAATGCTCCTCCTCAAGCTCAAGGACGAATGTGTGACGGTTGTAGGAAACCCGTTCACCCCGGAGTTGGATGCTATGATAGGCCCCTCTTTTGTTTTCTTTGCAAGAATCCGGGTCATCGCTTTCGTGAATGCCCCGATCGTCAGACTTCCGCACCCGGTGCCAGAGCTAAAGGATCCATTTACGTACTCAGCCGAGCCGAAGCTAATGCTCACCCGGAGATCGTTACTGGTAGGTTCACTTCCTTAGATCAACCTCGTTTTCCTTTTCCGCCTTCATCTTTTCCATCATATCGTAGTCTTTATATGATGTCTCCTAGCGTTCTTGGTATCATGTTTCGTCTTCCATAATCTCTTGTGAGGTTGTTTTCTCTTTAGCTAATGTAAGGAGTTAGCAGGTGTGTTTTGTTGATGCACCAAATATGGTACCTACCCACCCTATGGAGCTAGATTCATGTTTAATTGACTATAAGGAATTGAGGATAAGCTTAGGTTGAACCTCTCTTGGTGATTTTAGACTTTGAATCTTGATATTGCAATATCACCTTGAGGATCGATTTGAGCGTAATGATAGTTGTTGTTGTTAAGGATTATAGTGGTTGCTTTAAAGATTACTTAAGAATTTATTGTCTTTATATGTTGGACCCTAACAAGAATGTTTACTTTATGGAATTTGGACTTGGTGACCAATCTCGAAGAATATTTTCATAAGCAAAAACCGATACATTGTGAGTTTTGATGGACTAGATGATTTGATTAATTGACGTATCGCCATGTGTTTGGCAATATGTATGATTTAGAATTTGTACTCATTCGTTGCTTGAGGAATTGTGATTTGACTTTTGAGGATGAAAAAGTCCATGTAAATTTAGGATAATGAGTTTGAAGTAAATTAGATCAAAGGATTTCATGGTAAGTCTCTTTTACCTTGTGGTTGTTAGCAATCATGTTTCCCTAGAGATAAATATTTTGTTGGTGGTTCCTAATAAGAGTTTTGATGAAGCTAAGAAGATTAGAGTGCGTAATGAATTTTTCACGTGGGCTGTTAGTTGTGGAGTCTACCGTGTCGTTGGACCTTAGTAGATTCTAATTGGATTTGAATCATTAGGGTAGCGGCTTGAAGCCTCGTGATTATAGAATATTTTTGTGGGAATCTAATGATTTAAAGTGTTGAGTTACAAATTGGGTAAATTACATTCTCTTGAGGATTGTGTTACTCGTGAAGTTAGTGATGTCGAGCTACGAGCGACCTTTGTATTAGCATGAATGAGAGAAAGGTTTGGAGTTCATCCCTCTCTTTCCCCTCGAATTGACCCTTGCTCAATCTGCTACTTTTCAATCCTTCCCCTTTTTGGTCCATTTTGCTCGTTGGACGTACCTCTTAGTATTGTGATTTGCGAACTTAATGTTCGAGTCGTGCTATGTGCGTATAATGTCTTGTTATTTTGAGTTTATCTTTGAGAAAACCTTCAAATTTTCATATTATATCCCAAATTTAACTTTTCACCGAAGTTTAAAAGATAAATTTTGTATCTCCTTTTTGGAGAAAATAGATTTCTTTTTCTTTTATATTTGGATTTTGCGTTTGGTTGGATGTTTGGACTTGTTATTGGAGACGTCTGGTGACTAGTCCTGCGCATACTAACGTTTGTTTTGAATTGATTTGATTTTGATAGCTAGAGTTCTCGTTCGCGGCGGGCTCTCTTATGATTCGTGAATAAATTTTCGCACTTACGAAAAATTTCCTGAAACTGTTTTCGAGAAGAACCTCGTTTCATAAATGTTTCCCTTGTAAAAGCTTTCGTGTTGATTTTGAAAACCGATTCTCGTGTTTGATACTTTTTTTTTCTACTCTCAAGTTTCGAGGACGAAACTTTTTAAAAGGTGGGGTGATTGTAACACCCGCAATTGTACCCTATTTTTATAGTAAAAATATTTTACGGATACTTTTCAGCGAAATTTAGTTTTAGTTTAGAATTAAACTTCCCGTGTCGAATTTAGAATTTCCGAGTTCGTATTTGGATTTTACGCGAGATTTCAAGTGAATCACGTCTTAAGACGTCTTTGACTTTTCTTGACTTTTTCCACTAACCCTACATATACTCCCCTCATAACCTAATTCTTCCTCACAACTCAACTCTTTCTTCCTCACTAAGAAATCAACCAAAACCTTGCTTCCATTTTCGATCCGTCTTATAATCGTCATAACTCTCTCATTTCTCGCTCAAATTCACGTAAGTTCGTCTTATTCTTCCCCTCTTATCTTACTCTATCCGTATTGATAATAAAATTACCGTCTTTCTCGCTTTTCAAACTTTTCGTCTTTCTCAAGGTGAAGTATATTCATCTTTTATTAACTATTTGTAGGTGGTGACCTTCAAGATCCCGGCAAAGACTACTTCTTGATTGAAGAGGACCTTGACGCGGAGTGATGACGCGAAAAGCTAACGGTAAAGGATTACTCGATATAATTTTCGTGTTTTACGTGTTTTCTATGCTAGGAATCGTATTTAGAATATGATTGATAAGCTTAGAAATTGTGTTGATAATGATACTTGTTGTTTGTTGAGAATCGATATGAGAATTGATGATTTATGTTGATAATCGATAATTGTTAAATGTTGATCCTTAGTGAAAATGGCAATTTTTGTGTGATGATGACCCCAGCCGGTCAGCCTACTGGCTGCGGCAGTGCCTGTATATTATTGCATGTTACGTAAATTTTGAAGTATGAAATTGGTCTCAGCCGGCCGACCGGCCGGCCGGCCGGCTGAGACACCCCTCTATTGGACCTTGGTTTTTCATATACCCTTGGTCCCAGCCGGGTAGCCGGCAGCCGGTCCCCTTGACCGGCTGGGACACACTGATGTTTCAAGTTGGTTTTTCGTCTGATACATGGCGTCAGCCGGGTGGTCGGCAGCCGGTCCACCTGACCGGCTGGCACCTGCTGAAAGGTCCTTGTATTTCTTGTTTACGATTTCATTTATAATATTTCTGATCGTTCATTTATCGTATAAATTTACGGAATGACTTTAAATATTAATGTTTCGAATATATGATATTTCATTCGCTTGTATCGCATGTTTTGTGACGGTTTTTAGTATGTCCCACTTTGAGTCGGTTTTTACAATGTTACGGTTTGAGCACTAATTTCCTATGTGCTTTGTACTCTCATTCCCTTGGCTACCTCCACGTTCGTAAGGCTCGAATGTCGGAACGGGGATGTATCCTACTGCTTAATTGCATGTGTTAGTGGGCATACGACGACGTTGTTGGGAGGCGAACGCTTTGCGTTGATCGACCCGGCCGTCAAATGTTGTGTACTTGCGAGGTGGTATTATTTGCATGTAGCGTACCGCTTGTTCTGAGGCTTGTGCTCTTTTCCGCCTCTTTCGTGAAGGTTGACGGAATTTGGGGTACTCGGCGTCTATGATTGACCGAGTCTTGGATGTGGAACGTCTTACCACATGTCGAATCGGGGAAATGTCTTATCCCGAGAGTCTGGCCAGATTTAGAGTAAGACCGTATTATTATCGTCGTCCTACCAGGAGGAAATTAGTCTACATATACGAAATGAATTGAATCGTGTATGCGTTCAGGGTATATGTCTTATCTCGTGGATGTCTTTTAATCATACTTGTCATGTACACGATGCTAGTGCGTTTCATTTACCGTGAGAGATGTCGTCAATGTATTGGTATGTTTGGATGGATGATTACATGATTGATTATTCGTGATCATTGGATGACTTGGCATGGTTTGTTTGTCGAGTCTCAATCTTATCAAACTTATACCGCTAACGGTGAGATGTAAGCCCTAGTGAGCGTATTCGGTTGCCTAAGAGTGTCTTCCCCGAGTCTTTGTATAACATGATGGATTCGGATTTGTATTCCATATACTCTTATCATTATATATTGAATTGCCTATCTATCCTTATCGTATTTCACATGTATATCTATATATGCATGCTTCTACTTTTGTATTTCCTTTTATGTACGTTTAATGTGATATGGCTAGGAGAACCCGGAGTTACTCCCCACTGAGTGTGGCGTTCATGTTTTTCATGGATGAACAGGTTGCTTGATTGGATGGCTTTTTGCTTGGTATTTTGGGTTCGGGTGTGAGCTAGCGGGCGTTGTCCCTGGATGAAACACCTCTAGACGTTATTTAGCTTGTTTGCTAATCACTTTTACTTTGATAACATTTGGAGAGACTACGTCTCTTGTTGTAGTATATTTCGTACTTTGGTTTGTAATATTTGACACACCTCGTATTTATCTTGCATGTATAAAGATTTTTAAAATACCGTATTTACGCTAATTAAATCACATGCTTGTATGTTTTATTTCCGCATTCGCGAGGGTTGTCACACTTTTATGCTAAATTTGTCTGGCTAGTTCTTAGAAACGATTTTATAATCAAATTTATACTTAGTACGTTTTTCAGTTAGGGTTTACCATTGAATTGGGGATTTTTGATATTATTCAAACTTTCGACGATTTATCGTATAATCAGGTTAACATGATTGATTTATGTCATTCTATAATGTGAGTAGGCCATAATTTCGGACAAGAATTGATTTTCAGCAAAATGGAGCTTGATGAAAATGTGGAGGTTTGTGAAATTGTTAATTTTGTGCAATTAGATTGTGAGTTTACCAATTGGTTCATAAAATGTAGTTGAGCATTAAATTTATGAAGTATGAATAAAAAATGCATTCAAAGCAATACTCCTGTTACTACTATGTTTTATTTTCAGGGAGAATTAAATGAGCTTATGTGCAGTCATAACTCATAACAAGACTGAGCTTAATAAGTGATGGTTATATGAGAATTTATTTACTACTACTCGTAGAGTCATTGTATGTAATTACTTGTTTAGTAACGGATACGAGCATAATGGTAGTTGCCGCCTCCAATAGATATACACATCTACTCTCTCATATTCATTCATTTCTTCCCCTTTCCTTTTTACACAAGAATTAAAAAAAATAGATTTGGACCACACAATACACACTACCCCACACACAAATGATTTAGACCACACAACGCCACAACCAAAAAAGGGAAGAGGGAAGTAAACCCAACTTACCTAAAAAGAAAAGAAAGAAGAAATGAAAGAAAAGGAGGGTGTATTAAATTTAGTTCAGTAAACGAATTCTAAGGAATTATATTATCATAACAACAGCCGAACTAAGTTTTCTATACCTTTATGTGTTTATATAATGTAAACATGTAGTTATTGTTTCTTCGTGAAGACTATAACATATATGCAAGACGCTATAAGTTTAGTAAGCCGTTTTCCTTTATTCCATCATGGAGTTTGGTTCTCATGTCGATCCGAATGGAATGAATCATCCTTTCCGCAAGGTTTAATCCGTGCCTACTAGGCAAGAAAGAGAATAACAAGTTCAAAATTCTGTCGCGGTAGGACATGTATTTCTATTACACATAGCCTCATTGAAATGGAAACAATCAAACCATCTACATAGAGGCTGAAAAACTCGGAATTACGTATCTGTCTCTAATGTTCTTTTCTAAATTGGAAGTAAGATTTTGGTACAGATGGTCGATGTGGATACTTTGACGAATATAGGTGTGTTGCTGAATATAATTTTCAAAAGTCCAAAACTTTGTTATAAGAGGACCATTCAGTATATTGGCGAGTTTATTTCGCGGCCCAGCACATCTTTGATCAATAATTGATAAATCGTAATATTCCACCTTTATGTAGATATAATATGTTGCATGTTAACCATTGTTTGCATTTGTTTCTGGACACTTATTTAGTAAACAGATTTTAACACTTTGCAGCTTCTCTTTGTTTGGTTGCGATGGAGAAGCATGCGTCACTCACATCAAAGAGCATCCGTGATGAAAAAGTGAAGGTATGTTTCTAAGCCCTTGCAATTTAAGATAAATTGCCATAAATAGGCAGGGCTCCTTCTAATTTGTCTTAAGCCTTGAATGGGAACCATATTTTAAAAAACTAATTGTACTATTATTTCAAGCTCCTTTAGACTTCTAGTAATTGATAGGCGGCATAGCTTAAACAACGTGTTCACTTGTTATAAACTCTATTTCTTTCTTTTAAATTCATGTTGTCGTTATGTGGCGGTCCACTTTTATACTGGTTTAGTCTCTTTAGTTGATTGAGGCTGCTAGGACTAGCTAATTATGGGATCATATTCACCATTTGTTTTTCCTCCAATTTCAAGGTAATGGTTAACATTATTACAATTTCTGTCGTTAGTGTGATCAAGTAAAGTTTTGCCTTACATGTACGCATTTGAAACCACATTATTTAAAGTTTGCCTAGTTGGTTACTTAAGTTGCCTAGTCAATTTCAGTCCCTTCCCTGGTTTTAGTTGGCTACTTAAGTGTCTTTCTTGAGTCTTGGACAGTATCTGTTGTGTGTTAAATTGCAAATTACGCTAATTGGTACTATTGATTTATATGTCTGATTAGGCAGGGGAATTGCAGGATTCGGATAAGGAGCTTTTAATATAGATACTTGGACTTTTGAAGGAGAGAACGAGGTCACAAGACAAGCCATCTGGTATTGAGAACACATTAAGCCTTTACTTTCGATCAATTAACCAATAGGAATATTGTACGAGCCTTGACATAACTTGGTAGTACTTTTGCGCATGAAGTAATATTGTTCATAAGGATTGTTTAGAAGGATTAAAGGCTCCAAATGCATAGAAGCAGAATTCAAGCAAGGAAACGGGAGTATTAATATTATGTTGTTTTTATTGTTAGCTCTTTCTTATTTTTTTTAGTTTGATTACTTTTTATTATTATTATTATTATTATTATTATTATTATTATTGTAAGGTTTGGAGGATTGTAAACTAGTCCACCTTTAATAGAAGTTGTTTATCAAGTGTGCAGATTGTCAAGTGTAAATTAATGTGTTAAGTATTTAGTTACATTGTATAACTTTTAGATTGCATTTTTTTAAACTATGTATGAATGAAAAGATTAATTTTATACTATATATTTAGAAAATTAATTTTAAATAATAATAGTTTATGATTATTTTTTAAATGATGTGAAAGTGGGTGTTTTTTAAACAAAAAACACCTAAAAAGGTATTTTTTTATGTTAAAAATTACCTATTTGCAGCTCCTTTTTCTAAAAAAACGCCGCAAATAAAGTTCTCTATTTGTGGCTCTTTTTCAAAAAAAACCGCAAATAACGCATATATTTGCGGCATTTTTAAACACCGCAAATAAGTAGGGGTGAGCAAAACCGTATATCCGATACGGTTTTTAAAACCGTATATCCGATACGGTTTTTAAAACCGTATCAGATATCCGTTTTTAAATATCTCAATTTTGAGTATCCTTATCCGATACGGATTTTCCGTATATCCGGAAACCGTATATGCGGTTTTTCCGTATATCTGTAAACCGTATATCCGGTATACGGTTTTCCATTTAATTTCTGTAAAATTTTATGCCTTATTTTTATTTTTTTGTGATTTTATGATTTTTCTTAATAAATTAAAAGAGTATCACTTATTATAAGAATAAATAACTTAAAAATGTATAAAAGTAATAAGATTGAGTCACGGATATACTCGACGTTTAGTGGTTTTATGATTTTATTTTTATATTTTATATTAAAAATAGGAACCGTATCGGAAACCGTATATCCGGTTACAAATTTTGCCGATACGTATCCGATACGGTTTTTTATAAACCGTATCGTATATACGGAAATTCGTATCGGATATACGAAAATCCGTATAATTGAAACCATATATCGTATCGGATACGTATAATAAAACTGTATCGTATATTTTTGCTCTGCCCTACAAATAAGGCATTTATTTGCGGCCCCCTCATTTGCTGCTACACCAAAAACGCCTCAAATGGTCTATTTTAGGAGCTGCAAATTAATGTTTTTCTCAACCACATAGCTCCTTTTCCCTCACTCCTGAGCCTACTTATATCTCCCTTATTTTGTTGTTGACATGGTCACTTTCCGTCATCACCTAAGCCATCAATAATGTAAGTGACCCAAGGCCTCCAATAATGTGCACTCTACCCTCATACAAACTTCTTATATCTTTCCTCGACTAAAATAGTCCTAAATTTCGCCAAAACCATCCTCCATTCCACTATCCACTTTGACATCCTCCTTATTTCACCCCCTTATCACTCCATGCATTTGAAATACAAGGTCATCGAAGTATCAAGGCATCTCCTAAATCAACAAGTAGATAACCACAAAATCCCCTAAAACAATACTCCACAACACATCACAACCAAATAGCACACATAATCGCCTAGTGTATTAAGCACTAGTTACAAAATAGGCCTCCAAATCCCCCCACATAGGTTTGATAAACTTTATCCTACCTCTTCCTTCTTGGACTTCTCCACTTATGTTGGCAACATCAAAATTGAAAGTAGCACAACAAGGTGACATTTTCATCATCATCATCAAAGAAATTATCATCCTCAAGTTGAGACTCGTCTAGGACGCGGACAAAATCTAAAAATTAGCATCCTTTATTTCAATAACACTAATAACTTGGCTCAATTGGTTTTCAACGGTGTCCATTCTTGTGTGGTTCAGTTTTATATTCCTCATTATCGTGTCTTAAAATTCTTGTTGGGCCCTCACCATCTCTTGGTTAGATTTCACCATCTCTCGATAGGATTTCACCAAGGTTATGATTATTTCCACGATACTCATTGAAGGGGCATCATGTTAGGTGGGCAATTTGTCACGATGATGGTATTGAGGCTGCGAAGAGGAGTTTCGCAACTCCCACCCCCTAGTATCACGGGCTAGGTATTGGAAAAGTTCCAGTTTCTCTTTGTAACTCAATATGTGAAATCTTCAATTACTCAAACCATATACATGTGACACATTCTTAACATTCAAACCTTTATAAACCACGTCACATAGCTCTCATACTTCATAAGAATATTTATATCTCAAGACATATTGCTCAAGTCTATCAAAATAATTTCAAAACAATTTATCCTCATGTCGTGGGAAATAGAGATTAGTCATTAATCAAACACACAAAAACTAAATACTAACTAAAGGAATCCTAATATTTAGAAAACCTAACTAAACTAACAAGCACACAAAGCACTAGAAAAACATTATTTGTGAAAGAATAACACAACTTCTTAGGAATCCTAATATTTAGAAAACCTAACTAAACTAACAAGCACACAAAGCACTAGAGAAACATTATTTGTGAAAGAATAACACAACTTCTTAAAGAAGATTAGATGAAATCATAAGGATTAAGGATAAAGATTACTTACAAAGATTGAAAAGGGTAAGAGAAAGATCTAAAAGATTGAATTCCACCACAAATCTAAGAGAAGATTAAGTAGTAAATAGAGAGCAATTAAGAATTAATTAGAGAGATAATAGAGTTTTTTCGAGTGTTTATGTTAATAATGAAGAATTATGAGGAAACAAGAGAGAGAAATGCCATTTATATTAATTAGATCCCACGCGGAAAATAAAATAACAACACAACGATTTTGACAATTACTCGGTCGAGTAACATCCCACTCGACCGGGTACAAACCACTCGATCGAGTCAACACATACATCAACTTTCCAAATAGAGGTACTCGACCGAGTGATCTCCTCACTCGACCGACTACCAACTCACTCGACCGAGTGGCTACCTCACTCGGTCGAGCACTCACCAACTCGACCGAGTTGAAATCCATTTCGACCGAGTAGAACACATACTCGGCCGAGCACACACCCAACTCGACCGAGTAATACATCATGTATTACATGATAAGTAGAGAAAGATTATAGTGTCTTAAAATGAAAAAGATTTCACTTATGAGAGTGGATTAAGAAAATGAGATTAATTACCCATTTTAGATCTAAACGCAAAATAGATGCTTTATCTCCCAAAATACTACTTGGTTAGAATAAAGGATATGAATGAGAACACCAAATGTAATCACTTACTTATAGTCTAGGTCCAACTAGATTAATGAGCTTTAAAAATGTTGGTAAAGGCTGAATTCATCAAAACAGAGCAGAGGACAACAGTGATGCGCACCGTGCTCCCAATATTGCGAACCATGCGCATATAGTCTGCCATCACAGCTTTGAAAAGATCATACCTCTCTCATTTATTGGCCAAATGAGGCGTCTGACCTGTCATTGGAAATCTAAGATCACAATATTTGACCTCCAATTGACCTCTCATGGATAGAAGCTCAAGAACGCGAGATATACCCTTTTGAAGTCGACCCTTGCACAAGTGAGGCTTCAAATCTTCATTTTGTTTTTCAAAATACCTCATTCTTTGATGTTTTCATGCTTTGACTTGTCTTCCTCCTCTTGATTGGATTTGTTGGACTATGATTAGCATTAGGAAAAGTCTTTTGGCTCAAAACTCAATTATTACGTCGATACTTGAAAAATGGGCAATTGTGACAATTAGTATGTAAAAGCCCATCCAAACACCGCTTTATTAGACTAAAATAGGTAGATAAACTAGTACTCATATGAGCCTATCAATTACCCACTCAGTCGAGTTTTCTCCCTACTCGGTCGAGTGTGCACTTCGAGAAGTCTCCCTGAAAATCTAAAATGACTCACTCGGTTGAGTACCTTGACTTACTCGGTTGAGTAACCTCCACTTGGCCGAGCCCCCAAGCTCACTCGACCGAGTTGGCACAATATCCCAGCAAACACTACAAAACGAACTCGGGAAACTGACGGCTTTTCTGACGGAAAAAATATTCCATCAGTAATTTCGGCAAAATGACGGAATACTGACGGAACACTGACGTAAAAATATTACTGACGGAGAAAATAGCGCGTTGACTAAGTCAAATGCGGCAAAATTAACTGACGGTCACTGACGGATAATCCGTCAGTAATATCAAATACTGGCGGAAACTCCGTCAAGAAAGTCAAACTTAGTTTGATTTTCCTGACGGATTTTCCGTCAATATTTAATAATATCACCAGTCAAACACAGCCCCAGTCAAACACAATACTAACGGAAAATCCATCAGTAAAGTGTGATGGATTTTCCGTCAATACTTAATAATACACAGTCAAATGCAAAACCGAGTCAAACAGACTTCTGACAGAAATTCCGTCAGTAAGCTTTTCGAAATTTCGGGAACCTGACGGACTACTGACGGAATTTTCGTCAGTATCCTTCTGTTTATGTAAAAATCATGCGACAAACTCCGTCATTCCCAAATCAATTTTTCCCTAAAACCTAACCCCCAAATCAATTCAATCCGACGCCATCCTACTCCGACTACCTCCGGCTACCACTTTCCGACCACCACATACTTGGTAAGTTTATTTAACTCCTTCATTCTCTCTCTTTTATCCTTTTGTTATTTTATATGTTCCTTATTAGTTTGTTTGTTGTAGATCCGACGACCAGCACTAGCTACCTCCGACCGCCGCTGCTTGCGCCGCCTTGTTTGCTTATTTTGATCCTTAGGTAATATATTTACCTTTATTTTAATTTCTCCCTCCGTCTTAATCATTTGTTTATCTTTAATTGACGTAGGATAGTAGCCATTATTGTTTTTGATGATGAAATTATTGTTGTTGTTAGTTTATAATTAGTGTTAATAGTTAATTTGATTGTCTTTAATTGAGTTAAGATAGTAGCTAATTATTGGCTTAATCATGTTCAATTGAGCTAATTTAAATGTTAGTAGCTAATTATTACATGTGTTGTGGATGTTAAAATTATTACATGTGTTGATATTGACTTAGTACCCGTTCAAAAATTACTCGTTAGGAGTAATTTTTGAATAGTCCCCGTTTTGGGACTGTCTTTCTACGTTTCAAGTCACTTAGGTAGTAAACACATAACTTGTGATTTATTAATGAGGAAAGAGTTCGGTAACAATTCTTTTAATGTTTTCTGAATGTATTTGTTGAGTAAATATTTATTCAACATTGTGTATTTAGAGAATATAGGGGAATTGCTGCCGAATTTTTTCCTCATTAATAAATTACAAGTGGTGTTTGCTAGTGACTTGAAACGTAGATTGATGGGTTTAGGTTGGAGTGATAAGGACCCAATTGAAGAAAATTAATTTTACTTGTTGATGAGAATTATATATATATATATATATATATATATATATATATATATATATATAGAGCTTAGTTCAATTGAGTCCACCATATTCTTAGAGTCCTTGAGTCCTCATCCTAGCCATGGGATGAGGGAGATGGATGGCTGAGATTTGGGAGATTAAAAAATACACTTATCACTAATTAATTATCTATGCACTAATTAATTAACTTTCTCTCTCTAGCTTTTAATTAATCACTTTTTAAACACTTTTAAGCACTTTTGAGCACTTTTTAGCTGCTGAGATTTATGAGTGTAACTTTGATGCTTGCGAGTGTAACTCTAATGTTTTAGAGTGTAACTTTAAGTTTTTAAGGCGGTTTGTATACAAAAATTTGAATTAAAACAATTTTAACACCTTACGACTGTAACTTTAATACTTTTCGAGTGTAACTCTAATATTTTCGAGCGTAACTTTAAATTTTAAAGACGGTTTTGATATAATAATTTGAATATATATACTTTTAACATTCTACGAGTGTAACTTTGCTGATTTTCGAGTGTAACTTTAATATTTTTAGACGGTTTTGTATAAAAATTTGAATTTATATAATTTTGACATTTTACGAGTGTAACTTGGATGATTTTCGAGTGTAACTTTAATATTTTTTTAAGACGGTTTATTACTTATAAATTTAAATTTATATAAATTTTTACATTTTACGAGTGTAATTCTAACATTTTAGGAGTGTAACTTTAATTTTTTTTAATACGGTTTTGTACATGAAAATTTGAATTTATATAATTTTAACATTTTACAAGTGTAACTTTGATGATTTACGAGTGTAACTCTAATATTTTACGAGTGTAACTTTAGTAATTTTAGGTCATTTTGAGTGGAATTTTTTGAATTTTATTACATGTTGAATCTATGTAATTTACTACAAATTTATGAGTGTTACTTTAGTCCTCTATGAGTGTAACTGTAGTCATATATGAGTGTAACTGTAGTCCTCTATGAGTGTAACTGTAGTCCTCTATGAGTGTAACTGTAATAAAAAAATCAAAACCCAAAAAAGGTTTTGTACATCAAAGTTTGTTTTGTTTATTACACAAACACCATCCATCTTCCATCACCAACTCACAAGTCACACCCACAAAAAAAGGTATATCTTGATAAAAAACACTGAAAACTAAGATTACAAACTTAAATAAACAGATCTGAAACTAAGTAGTGTAACTTTTAAACTCATTTGTGTTACTTTAATAAATAAGGTGTGTTACTTTAATAGACGATATATGTAACTTTAATAAAGAGTTTGGGTTACTTTAATATATAATATGTGTGACTTTAATGAATAAGATGTGTGACTTTAATAGAGAATTCGTGTTACTCTAATAAACAATATGTGTGATTATAATCAGTTTGTCATCGACACTAACAACTAAACCCAATTTTCAGATCTAGACAAAACCAAAAAAAAATGAAAACAAGAATGAAGAAAAATAAAAAATATATACATAACACGTTTTTATATCTGAGGAAAAAACCAGATCTGACATCAACATGTGTAACTTTTATGGTCATTTGTGTTACTTTAATAAATAATGAGTGTTACTTTAATAGACGATATATGTAACTTTAATAAATAAGGCGTATAACTCTAATAGAGAAATTGTGTTACTTTAATAGATAATATGTGTAACTTTAATAGAAAATATGTGTTACTTTAATAGACGTCATTGACATTTGACACACTTTTTCAAATCTTAAAAAATAAATCAAAACCAAGAAATAAACAAAACAAACAGATATTAAAAAGAAAAAAAATTCACAACCACCACTACAATTAAAAAACAAACAAAAAATGAAACTAGATCTGAAAAAATAAAAATAAACACAATAAAATGAAGATTTGAAAAAAATAATAATAAAGAAAACACAATAAGCCTTAACATTACCCACCCCGACAACCACCCATCCAACCCCAAACAAGTAGCCACCCTCCGCAACCCCAACCTCCGACCCTCAACAGTCCCACACCCGACACTTACCACTCCAACAAACCTAGATTTGCCAAAAAAAAAACCAATTACAAACAACCATTTTTTTTCAGATCTGAAAAGTAGAAAAAAAAAACAAGAAACAAGAAAGAAAGAAGAGGAAAGATGCAGCACAAGGAGAGGAGTCGGACGGAGGAGAGGGGGACGGTCGACGGCGGAGAGATAGAGAGAGGGACAATCGACGGCACAGATCTGGAAATAAACAAAAAAAAAAGGAGAGGGCGGTCGACGGCGGAGAAAGAGAGAGGAGCAGGCGGATGTAGGCGGCTCTGGTAAGCGGTGGTGGTCAGAGGGTGGGCGCCAGTGGTGGGGTTGTAATGGAGGTCGGCTGGAGGGGGGCAGTGGTCGTGAAGAGGTGTGGGTGTCGGGGTGGCTAGGTGGTGGTAGTTGGGTGGTGTTGTGTGAGGAAAGGAGGATGAGGGATTTTTTTGGATTTTGATTTTTTTGGGTTTTAGAGAGAGATTGAGAAATGATTTTATGTGGGATGAGAGAGAAGTGACTGAATGAAAAATGTTATATATTGAATTAAGGTGGGGATTAATGATTAATTAGTAAAGATGAGAGAGAGTGGAAAATTAGCTCATTAATCTCTTTTGGGAGCACCAATCTTGGTCATCCAATCTCAGTCATCCAATGGTCCAAAAGAGGACTTAAGGACTCTAAGGATATGGGTGGACTCAATTGATCTTTGCTCTATATATATATATATATATATATATATATATATATATATATATATATATATATAGGCAAGATCCGGTGAGTCCACCTAAATATTTGTGTCCGTGAGTCCATCTATACAATATCGCAGAATATACAAAATAATATCACTGGTTATACTAAACAATATCACGAAAAAAAACAGCAGAAAAGGGTTAAAAATATTTTATGTCATACTACTCGCCGTTGACGACCACTACCCACCCACCAATACCGATGACAATCCAAGCATATAGATGACACAATAAACATTTATCCACCATTGCCATCACCCATTATTTATCCAATGTTTTATTTACAATCTCCATATTCCTCCACCCATACACATTACTCCTACTCGGAGCTCACACAACCACCAATCATAATAAAAAATTTAATTTTTATCGCTAATTTAGGGTTCTCGTCGTTGGTTATGAAGAAGAATGTCGGAGGCAAATATGCTAAGTAGGGAAGAAATAGGATAAAAGAAGCTATATACAATAAACTCCGAAGAAACGCCGATAATAATGACTTTCCGGCATGCAAAGGCGATAAAATGATGGTGTTTGTCGGACTTTCGATACCGGAGTCAATTGGTGTGAAAAAAGTATGAGAAAAAAATAGTTAGTAATAGTGGGCGAAATTTATGTTCAGTGGTGTGATATTGTACAGTATAACCCGTGATACTGTTTAGTATAACTTGTGATATTGTATCCTGGACTCACGGACTCAAAAAGATAGGGTGGACTCACATGATCCTAATTCATATATATATATATATATATATATATATATATATATATATATATATATTGGTAATAATAAATGTTTAATTTATTGTGTGTGATTATTGATTATCATTGTTGTTAATTAAATTAATTTATTTATATAACATATATATATTGAAATGTAGATACATAATAACATGAAAAGATTAGAACGACAGTGGATGTATGAAAGATTAGACGAAAAAAAGAAACCCAAGCTGATATTTGCAAATGGGGTGAAAGAGTTTATTGAATTCGCGGAACAATCTAGTGAGTTTAAGGATTTAGGCGGTGAAATGAGGTGTCAATTTAAGAAATCCGATAACTTAGCTTTTAAATAAAAAAGGGGGGTTCAAAATCATCTATGGACGAATGGTTTTACTAATAATTATTATGAATGGAAGTACCACGGTGAGAAACTGGCTACCGAAGAGAGTTCAACTAGTATCGTAGTTAGTGAGAATCCTTACCAAGACTTGGTTAAAGATGCATTAGGTGATAATGTTGAGCAAATAATGGAGGCTCAACTTAAACCCGACGACCTTAGCGATGAAAAAGTTTGTTATACTCCACATCTCCAAGTTTCTTCCTTTTTTAGAATGTTAAATAAAGCCGATAACCAACTAGATTCAAATATACCCGAGTTGTTCAATGATGACTTGGGAAATACTACCGGGAAATGTATACCGAGGTAGTAAAATGAAAAAGAGTTTAAAGAAACTCATTTTTATGTGCTAAGAAACTGTGGGCAATTTTTGGAGACTTATGAAAAGTAAGTTATTGATTCATTATTACACAATTAATTTTTAATAACAAAATTAATTCATTATTATATTATAGGTAATACGTACATTACTAAAACATGTCCTGATGTCACGTCTTATAGGGAGTTTGAGGCGTACATCAAACTCACATATCCTGATGTCACGTCTTATGATGATGTTTGGAGCAAACATGACAAAAGTTTTTCGAAATGGTTGGGAAATGAAGTAAGATCGCATTTAAATTTCTTATTAACTAATATTGAGAAGATAACATCTTAGTATAGTTAATATATTGTTTTATTGATATATAGGCTTATAGATTGAAGGATCCTTTAATAATAGCTCTAGCAGGGGGTCCAAGTAACTGGGTAAGGACCTGGAGAAGATATTCTATCAATGGCTATAAATTTCGTGCTTTTAAAGAGGGAGTTGATGTTCCGAAAGCTACTATAAGCAATGAGGTTTGTGTGAGTTCTACTGAAGGGTTGGACTACTACGGAACCCTTAATGAAGGAAGTAGTTGAGCTTTCTTACTATACCGAGATCAGGATTTATAAGGCCATATTGTTTAAATGTGATTGGTTTGATAATTCCCACAAGGAGTTAGTATCTATAAGGTATACGGACTTGTCGATGTAAACTTAAAAAAGAAGCTTCGTGGACATAACCCATTCGTGGCAGCTTTTCAAGTCGATCAAGTGTGTTATGCTCCTTATCCAACCACTAAGAAAGATAATCAATGGTCCGCAGTTTTTAAAATCAAGTCAAGATCGCATGTTGATGCTCATGTTGACGAAATTGTCTTCCAAGAAGATGTGGTTGTCAGTAGTCAGTCAATTTCACCAATTTTGGTGGAAGAGGCACAAAGTGAGGAAGAATATGAAGTGGTTGTTGAAAGGGATGAAGGGGAGTATGACAATGACATCGGTGAAGAAAAGGAAAAAGATGATGAAGATAAAGAAAGTCAAGAAGAACAAAATGAGGAAGATGAGGAAAAAGTCAAAATGCATTTTTCAGATCATGAAACTTTGTTGATTTGGAGTGATAGTGATAGTGATGGTCACTAGTTGTAATTCTAAATTAGTGATAATAATCTATTTCTACAAAAGTCTGAATTTAGTCAAAATACAATTAATCAAATTTGAAACTTTGCATTGTGATTCAAAAAGTTTGCTAACGGTTTTTATATATTGAACTACCTAACAATTTCCATTGTATATAGATTTTACTTATGGCAGGTGGGTTTATAAGACAAATCATAGGTAACACTAATCAAACTCGTCCTGCTGATGAGGAGCAGAACGAGGAGAAGGGTGCCTCGGATGACAACGAGCAGGAGCAGGAGTAGGAGCAGGTTACGATGCCGACTACGCAGCAGCAAGGGACGCGGGTTATTCTGTCTCCCAATCCTGACATAGGCCATTGGTAAGTGTCTAATATATAGAAAACTTTTATTATCGCTAACTTTATTTTATTATAACTAATACGCTAACTTTTATTATAACTTTTATTATCGCGTTATTAGTTCTAATATGTATCTTTTTTAGGTGGGATGACAAGCCGATCAAGCAATACGTTACTTGGTCTTTCATTCGTACCATCGGCCGGGAGTACTTTACCAAATGGAGTGAAGCGAGCCATTACCACCGTAGGCGGATGTACGAATACTTTCAGGTATATTTTATTACGGTTCTAGCTACTACTAAAAAGTAATTATTTTCATTCAAAGGCGTGATGATGTACAATTTTAGCAATTACTAACAAGTTGTTTCTGATGAAATAGAATCATGTGAATTCGGTCGATCCGAACTACGACCCAAAGCCCGAATGGAAGAAACAGGTCACGAGGCGGATGACCTCACTTGTTGGTGGCCTCAAATATAACAAGATAAGGCCGGATTGGGTGCCTGAATCTTGGTGGGAAACCATTAGAAAAAGAGCCGAAAGCGATCCCGAATTTGCCAAGAAGTCCAACATAAACAAGGTAAATAGACGGTCGGGTGGCAAGAAAGCTTTAGGCACCCATACTCTATGCCGGAAGAGTTGTTCCGATGCGTTTAAAGAATTGGTAAGTTCTTTATTTTTTCCTTCACAAATTGCATATTATGAAGGATTAATATTGCCGATATATCACTTAATGTTTTTATACTACTTTCAGGTTGATCCTACGCCGGACAAGTTGTTTGAGAAAACAAAGAAAAACAAGAAGGGCGAGTGGGTTAATCCTACAGCTGCTCTACGTTTGTCTAATTATTACTAAGGAGTTTTGTTTATATCCAACTTTAATATTATTTATTAGCTTTGTTTTGTTTTTATCACTTAATGTTTTTAATTATACTACTTTTTTTTTTCAGGAAGTTTACACCGAAAAGATGAGTCAGCCAACGCCAACTGGCGAGACACAAGACGAGTTCCATGCCTAATATAAAGCTGCAAATGGATTCGATAAGAAGTCGAGGCTATTCGGGATTGGAGACAAGGGGAAAGAAGTGTGGTTTGATCCACCTTGCAACAAAAGTGCACGCGCATCTTTCTCCTACAATCCTACTAATTACACTCGATTTGCAAGTGAAAATGCTCAAATGAAGGAGCAATTGAGTGCACTTGCGAATGAACGAGAAAATGAGCGAGCTGCCCGACTTGCCATTAAAGCACAAGTACGGGCCAATCAACAACAAATGGAGAGCCAAGCCGAGCAAATGACCGCCATGAAAGCGGCGTTGATGGCGTTTCTTCCCCCGGGATCGTGCCATTTCCCTCGTCCACGTCCAAGAGACGACAACGCGAACGACGGGCACGGCTTTGGACGAGGTTCCGTTACCCCCTTAGGTTAGTAATTTATCATCTAATTAAGTTAGTGTTTATGTCAAAGACATTAGTTTGGTCTAAGTTAGTGAATCGGTTAAATTTGTAAGTTTGTAAGAAAGTTGTATGAATTTGTTTAACTTTTTATGTAATGGATTTTTTTTCCAATTCCCATCGATCTTTCGCCTTATTTTTGTTGCCTTTTGTTGATTCCCGCTCATGCGGTCGACGTGAGTATGAATTACCGCTTTGCGATCGACGAATGTATTTTCTGTATTGCAGGTTTTGTTGAAATTTTCATCGTTTAAAACAATGCAATATACGCATTGTGGCTGAACATCAGGCTGCTGTTTGCAGCCACTGGTACATTGATTACTGACGGAAATTACGTCAGTAAAGTCAATATTATCTTGACTAACTGACGGAATTCCGTCAGTTAGTCAAGATAATATTGACTTTACTAACGGAATATCCATCAGTACAGTCAACATTATCTTGATTAAAGTGACGATAATATTGACCTTACTGACGGAATTTCCGCCAGTAAAGTCAAGATAATATTGACCTTACCGACGTATTTTCCGTCAGGAAAGTCAGACAATGTTGACTTTACTGACGGAATTTCCGTTAGTACAGTCAATATTATCTTGACTTTGACCTTAACATGTTCGACGAATCATTCGTCAGTAAATGGTTTTACTGACGGAAAATCCGTCAGAAGGCAAATTTTTGTTACTATTTGAAGTGACAAACGTTACTGACAGAATTTTCGTCAGTAATTGACTTTACTGACGGAATTTTGGTGTTTTTGACGGATTTTTTCCGTCAGTTTCCCGAGTTCGTTTTGTAGTGAAGTATAGGTTTTACGTATGACAAGTAGCAAATAAGCCTAATCACACGTTCCTACTCACGATACAACGGTCTATCAGCAAATATATTCGCCACAATGATACACATTTCCTCTCTACTCATTACCAAATAATATTAATCATTATACAAAAGCATATTTCAATTCAAAAGATTATTCCACCTCGCTTTTCAAACCATCATGCTCTTTTGCATTCATTAACACTACCACATGCGTGCAAGTTAGCAACACAATCGCTCCATCGTACTTCTTTCTCAATCATGATCACCATATGTATACACATAAGCTCATAACACAATCACTACATCATATTCAAACGCATAACATACACTTGAACTACCCACACTCGGTTCTTAACAACGTGATGGCTGGATCGAGGCTAAGAAGCCACGATACACTTAAGGACGTCTCCCCAACCGTACCAAGAAGACTCCTAGAACCTCTAACCGGTTTCATTTATTAGATACTCCTTTATTTATTTGGGTTCGTTGGTTTCAGGTTCCAAAATCGTCGATCTAATATCACTTTGTAACACCCCCATTTACCTGGCCAAGATAAACGGGGATGCTACCATCTCTGTTTCTTAAGGTAGTGCATCAACTGTAACAACCCGAAAAATACCAATTTTTCTAGTAAAAATATTTACTAACACTTTTCAGTAGAACTTAAGTTTTTAAAATAGAAATTTTTGTTCCGAGTCTTATTTTGAAATTCCGCGTTCGTATTTGGAATTTCTGAGAGATTTCATGAAAATCACGTTTTTAGTCATC
>JAIUZE010021568.1:0-27915 GCA_022085475.1 Heliosperma pusillum | reverse complement strand
GGCGACCTGTTGCAGTATGGCCCATTGTGTCTACGGCGTGGTCTAGACACGACGATGTGCTTGTTTTTGACACTGCGATTGGTGGTTACGATGTGTTTTTGTTGATGGCATTGTTGGTAGGGGTGTTCACCGGTCCAACATCGGACCGGACCAGACCAGGTGGTCAGGTTTCCCAAGACCGGAGATCAGACCGGTCTCCGGTCGGTCAAGAGGAGACCCGGACCAGACCGGACCGGAACCCTTATGGTATGGTTTTTTCCGGTTTTGGACCGAACCAGTTATACATTTTAAAGGAAAAAATGAAAATTTTTTAGTGCGTACCGGACCTGAGACTGACCACCATATTGTTTGGAGCCCGAAGACCGGACTGACATGTATCAGGTCAAGACCGAACCGAACCGGCCGGTCTGGGTTAGTCTGATTTTCCGGTATGGACCACTTTTTGAACACCCCTAATTGTCGGTGTGTTACGCGATGGCACCGGATATGCGTAACAATTAGATTATGATTGCATATGATGTTGATATGTACATGTGAACTTCCCTTTGTATGTTTTGGAACCTACCGTGATCCATTCGATATTTCCTAGGATTGGTGAGTAGATGTTTAACACGTGATTGCTTTGATGATGTGTCTTTTGGGCTTATAGGCGGGCGAGGATGCACATCATCTAGCTAGACTCAACTTTAGCAATATACTTTTTAACTTTTCAGTTTTGGAGTTGGAATTTTGGAGAGGTCGTAACCCCCATCTTACTCGGGAAATTTTTGCTAAAGGCTCGCGGGTGAGTGGGGGTGTTTCAAGAATCTATTGATTCGAAATACTCAAGAGAGGGGGGGGGGGGGGGGGGGGTGAATTGAGTATAAATATAGTATGCCTACTTTTTCGATTGTCCGTATAAGCGTGTGATGGTAATAAGTGGTATGAATTTATTGATTAAATGTAACCTAACTAAGTACTTGTAGCGTGTGAAAATAACGAAACAAAGAAAGATGCAAAACACAAGGGATTTTGAAGTGGTTCAGTTACAACTCGAAACTTACGTCCACTATTTCTCTATTAATAATTTTGATACCTTCCTACCGATTACAAAGTTATCAATCCACTCGTACAACTGACTCTAGCTGTAACTCAAAGTTTGAGTACCGTTAAATACTTGGTTTCCATCTTACGTTCATAAGAAAGTGTTTTTAATTGTTCTTGGTGTTCACACAATTGAGCGTATTAAGAAACAATTCTAGCACTATTATCGAATAACGATTTTCTCAAAATAATATGCGAGATGAAGCACAGCTTTTCGAAAACAACGGTTTTGCAAAACAAATATTTTACTCGAAAGTATTGAGCACGTTTGCAAATATGAGTTCTAGTATGAAAAGAATTTTTTTAAATGCATGAAATACTTGAATATATATATATATTAGAGAAGCAAACTAGGTTTTAGTTTAAAACCCTAACTAGATGTGGCCTCTTGATCGGGCCTGTCGCAAGCCCAATACAAAGATAAATTACCCAGACTAGGCTAATAACAAATTAATGTAATTAGGGAAGTAGGGGTCGATCCTCAGGGAGATGGTGTTTCCTATGGAATGTGAATTGTCTCGCAATTGAGTTCTATCTAATGATTATCTGGGTTTTGAGATTTTTGATATCTAAACTAATATAAAGCATAAATTAAAACAAAATAAAAACAAAATAAAAATAGTAAAGCAAGTAATGAAAAGCATCTAGGGAAGTAGGTTCACACATGTAGATTGATATATTGATGAAATTGGATTTAGGATATGCAAATAATTCATTGAGCGTTCGTAAGAATGGTGTGTTCATTACCATCATAGATCAGATGGTCTAGCAGGCTTTTAGTGCGATTTACTAGGTCTTAATCCACTATGTCACGCTTTGTCTATTCAATTCCTGTATATCTACCTTGGAAAAGAACTCCATACTAGTCAAATGATTTTAGCTAAAAATCGTTAACTATCGTTACAATCCAAACATGCATAGACACAATGTTTTAAAGGCACAATTCCTTTATCCAATTAACATCTTTTAATCAATCTAACATGGCTACCCTCCACCCTAGAAAGGATGACTACTCACTCATGATGATATCTATGTCTAAAATGATATTAACAATGAAAACTAGGATAGACATGTTTATTTGGTTTTGACTTTTTATATGGTGATAATAACGACGCTAATTGATAATCTAGGAAATGAAACAACGATTATAACGGTACTAAAATGAATCTAAGACAATGTGTAAAGCGAATAACAATCAAACGGAAAACAATAAGAACATTAAACAAGGGATAAAACAGAAATACCTATATGACGATCAATGACGATAAGGATAACAATAATAGAAAATCCTTGCACATAATAAACGATCCTTGAATTACAACACTTGTACCCAACAAAGTAGACTACAAGGATTGAAACTCTTATTAATCTAAGCGAAGATTTTGATGTGAAATGGACAGAAATAAACTAAGAACTAAAGACTAAAGAAGAAGAAAATGAGAGAAGAGAGACTAGTTCTCCCTTCCTCCTAATCTAAAGAGGAAAATGTAAGAAGAGAAGAGAAGAGGATTGTAAGAAAGGTGTGTTGAGATGAGAGGCTAGATGATCTATTTATAGTATTAGGGTTTCGTGGAGAAGAGGTCGGGCATTAAACACATAGGACAAAAGTAGGAAGAAGACGCCGTTTTCTCGAAGCAGCACAAAAACCCGATCGGGTACACACTTACCCGATCGGGTAAGTGGTCATCCAGGTCCTTTTGACTAACTTTTCATCTCCCTTTGCTTTGACTTGACTTCCAACATCCCCCTTGACCTCTTGAGTCGGGTTTGTTGATAGGGTTTGATGTAAGGCGATGAATTCTTCCGCCTAAATGATTGATCTTCCGACAACTACGAAACTATCTTTGCTTCTTCTCTCTTTCGAATTAGTGAACCTTCTTGAAATGCCTTTCACTTGATCAAGCTTGCTTCTTCGAATCGTCGAGTTCTAGGCAAATGCTCGGGAATATAGAAAAAGGGCGTAGAAACGTCACTTTCCCTACAAAACATGTTAGAACATAGGAATTCGCCTAGAAGACGATATTAGCTCATAAAGTGGCTTAACAAAGCACAAATGACATACAAAACCGAGCTAAATTGGGGGTTAAAACCATACAAATATTCACTTATCACCTCTCTTGGATAGCAAGAAAGATATTAGGTTAAATTTATACCCTAGTAAACCAAATACTTCTCTTGTGGAACAAGAAATATATTAGGTTTACATCTTACTTAAATCCTAATTTAACCTAATGGCTAATCACGAGTGACACGGACTATAAGCCTTCATCACGTGAAACCACGGTCCATCAACGACATTAGTAAGATAGATTAGGGTTTAGGTTTGAACATGTATGAAAACCCTAGATAGCATGACAAGTCATAAGTTGTTATACTAATCAATAGAGAAACCATAATAATATTCAAACTAAATAAAATTAAACCTCACTTTACTATAAATACTTTTCTTTAAAAGTAATATTTAAAACTGTATTCAAAAAACCGTTTTGAAGAAATAAAAGAGTTGCACTCTAGCTTGCAGCTCCAAAGTTATACTGACTTCACCTATAACTTTGAGCTTGACAAGTAATGTTATAGTTAAAACATCTATAACTCTACTTCCCAAAATTATTATTGAAATTACCGTTATCGAACGGCGACCTATAATACAAAATCTTCCTGGAGATCTTCAGTATGTTGATCATCACTTCATTCGCATCACGAGCTATTTATCTTGAGCTCTACAAGCTTCTTCAAGTCTTTGTCTTTGATGTTGAGCTCGACAATCACCAAAGTTATCATAGAAACACCTATAACTTTATTTCAGCAGTTCCAAAGTTATAGTACAACGATCTCTAACTTTACTTCACCTTTACTTTACAAAACATCAAAGTTATAGCTAAACTAGTTACAACTTCAGGTGCCAAATCATGCTTTATCTAACAAAGGATAAACAAACAATTACAAGCACAAGCATATATACAAACATACTTTTAAGTATCAAAACATAATCATATAACTATATGGCTCAACAAATTCTCCTTTTTTAATGATGACAAGCCTCTAATGATTTGTAACTAAGGTAAGTTCCCCCTCAACATAATACTATAAAATCATAGTGTGTAGAACGCAAGATCAAGACATCCAAATCTAAAGTATAAGAATCTTAAGAGACTATGGGTCTTGACAATAAGCAAGCTTAGCCAATAAACACAAATCAAGGTTGTTTCTTCCTCATCTTAACATCATCGAAAAGACGAGAACAAGACATAAAGTGAATAGAATAATACTAACCAGAGAAAGAAATAAACGTGAAAACACACACCATTAAACAAGAAATAGTCCAACATCAAGTACCAAAAATAGTAAGTGTCTAATACAAACCAGCCAAAATAAAATGTCAAAGGGCCGAATAGGAGTTTAGGATGGCAAAAGAAAGCAAGAGCAGAAAAGGACTAAGGTTTAAGGTGCATGGGGATGAACAATATTTGGGTCAACACAGTCGGGATGGGTACATAATTCAAGTGGATCAAGGCGATCAGAACACAAACGCACATGGTTCGCCTGAGCAGTCAAACAAGTGTCGAAGTTAATCACCTTGAAGGAAAGTGCTTTGGTAGCTTCATGCATCGCATGCATATCTTCCCGCATATGACGCCCATCTATAACCAACGCACCTCCCTAACTGGCCAAAATGTTCAATCGCACGCCATGATTAAGGACTTCGTGACAGACATCAATCAAATTACGCTCCATAGCCGTAAGCCGTCCATCAACATCTTACATCCATGACCGCAATTCGCCATGACCAACATTGGCCTCTTTATCCCTTGACGAGATATTAGCCAACTTTTCAAGGACAGTGTTCATAAAGGCAGTCAAGTGGGGATCAACAACAGAGGGTTAGCAACAACACCATCCTCGGATTGAGAAACCAGATACGGGACTGCAATCCCAATGCCCATCAAATGAAAAGACTCGACACACATAGCAACTCTGGATAACACACCATGACTGGCTGGGTCGATAACCTTCTTAACTTTTAAAAGACGAGAGATCCGCATACCATAGGGTAAATTAATGGTAGTTGAGAACTCTTCCCTTGTGACCACCAAACTAGTGTGTATAATGTGATTAAAGATGAAATGCGGAAGACTAACCTTCTTCCCTTCAAGCCAAGAATAGACGGTTATGAGCTCGTAACTAGATACCTTATCACGACCACCTTTGCTTGGAATAATCGTATTCCATATAAAATTAAAGAAGAATTTCAATTTCGGAGAAAAATCTCTAGTAAACACCGTACTGTTCGTTGTGCCCCATCATCAAAGTACCCCTTAATAACCAATATTTCTTCGCATGTGACATCCCCCCCATTCACGACTAGGGTTTATTTCAATTCCATCATCAGGAACCGTAAACACCGAACAAAAGTCATCAATGGAGATAAACACCTCACGACCATTTACCACCGCATGCAACCTAATATCCTTTGTTGAAACAGAGGCAAAAAAATTGAATTACCTAAATTGGGTAGACAAGACCCAAGAACTTATAGATATGCCCCCAACCTTGAAGCTTCAAGAACTCATTAAAGAACCGCAAGGCAGCCACTTTACTATAACACGATTTAGGATAATAACATCCAGCATGAATAGAGTATTCCTTAACACGATTGATTAGGATTCGTTCATGTTTGGTGAAACGAATCTTGTCCAGTCCAGCCTCTGTTGCATGTGACATCGGTTCCCAAAACAGGGTTCATTGAGAATCGTCACAGGGTACTTCCTCTTGCTTCATAGCTTCAGCTTCAACATTGGCTACCACAGCCTTCCTTTTTCCCTTATCCAACTTTATGCATTTTCCTCCGACACTTGTTTCACCGCGAGGGTCAGAGGTGATGGGGTTCATGATGGGATCGGTAGAGGTTGAAATAGATGGTGAAGTGAGGGTTTGTGGTTGGTTGGGTTAGTGGGTCGTGACCAAGTTGAAGGAGTGGTAACTCGGGTTGTTGGTTTTGGTGCCACTGTTAGAGAGATGTGAGGGTTGAGTGTTTGAAAAGTTTTAGGAGAGATGAATAGTGATGATGTGATAAAGGGAGGGTGTATATATCTAAGGAAGTTGTAAAAATTTGATTTTATGGGTTTTAAGGGTGGATAGTTGTAGATACCTCAGCTCTACACCTTCCGCCAACCACCCATTGATGATTGAGTCGCATATTTGGTACACGAAATGATTTATGAAAATTCATAGGTTTATCATCAAGTGATAGATCAAACACTTGTAACTAACCCTTGGTCGTCATCTACGCACCGGTACGATCGTTTTGACAGTCATTAGAGTTCATTTGGAGTCCGGGTCGAAAACCGCTTCATTTTCTAGAAACTATTTTAAATTCTTATTTCCTTTTCTTCATACGTAAACCATATTTCAATATAATCTTTCAAATAAAACGTTTCGTTCTTGACCTAAATTCTTAACAATTCGATATTAGCAGGTTTTCGTCTCTAAGTCAAAATTGGGTCTTGGAGATTCGATTTGTTAATATCAAGTCTCTGGAATTCGTTATTGAAACAAATTGTAGTACAATTAATATGTTAAACCACTTCTACTCGAGTTATAGGTCAATAATCAATCGTAAATATACAAAAGAATGTTAACTACTCGCGATTCTGACTTCATAGTCAGAATTCAGCTCAAGAACAGACGCAATGAGCCTTCCGCCTCTTCTAGAGGACGCAACAGTTACTGCGCCTGCTCTGGGTTGACTTCTGTCCCTGAACTTCAGTTCTCGCTGTAACACCCCGGCCCAAACCTTGGGTCGGGAGCGGTCACTCATGATAGCTCTCCAGGCTGTGTACATGGCCCACAGATCAACACGGGTCCTTTCCAGCGCATTTTGTCCTCACTCAGGCACATCCCGGGAACCTTCCCAGGAGGTCACCCATCCTAAGACTACTCTCAGTCAAGCACGCTTAACTTTTGAGTTCTTTTGCATGGACAACCAGAAAAGAAAGTGCACTTTGCTGATATGAGTAGTACTTTCAATCCCTTTAAGCACTAGTCATTTAAGCTAATCAATGGACCTCTTCAATTAACGTGGGGTGTTACAATCACCCCCACTTGAAGAACGCAACGTCCTCGTTGCGCCTGGGAGCATAACCGCTAACCCAGAATCCTCCCCGCTAGGTGGGTGACCTGGGTACTCCCACCACAGGCTCACCACACGGTCGCAGGGTTGCTCTGATACCATTTGTAACACCCCGGCCCAAACCTTGGGTCGGGAGCGGTCACTCATGATAGCTCTCCAGGTTGTGTACATGGCCCACAGATCAACACGGGTCCTTTCCAGCGCATTTTGTCCTCACTCATGCACATCCCGGGAACCTTCCCAGGAGGTCACCCATCCTAAGACTACTCTCAGTCAAGCACGCTTAAATTTTGAGTTCTTTTGCATGGATGACCAGAAAAGAAAGTGCACTTTGCTGATATGAGTAGTACTTTCAATCCCTTTAAGCACTAGTCATTTAAGCTAATCAATGGACCTCTTCAATTAACGTGGGGTGTTACATCGCTTTGACGTAGCTTTAATTACGTAATTAACTAAGTATTAGTCGTAATATCGCTTCTAATTTGTCTCTTTTAGTTTTCAAATCTCCGTTTCGAATATATTTCTGACGTGGATCCTGTAATATGTTGGTAATCTTATTTAATCATCGTAACCGTATGATTTTGCTTCTCTCTCATATGTAATTTATTCTATATCCCTAATTTCGACATGGTTGAGTGCTAATTACATATTCACCGACAAAGTCTAATTCACATGCTAGGATTAAAATGTTGGATGTTGCATTGCATGCATATAATCGATAACATATCAAATACGAAGGATTTCCTGAATCATTAGTAGAGGCCGCTATCGAGTCAGACGAGATTAGGTGTTCGATTAAAAGAGCATCCTAATACGTACCCTCACCCCTTACTCTAGATCTCTGTGAACATCCGTGTTCATTGGCATCCACAAGAGTCATTCTTGACATAAAATGCTAAGGGTAACGAGTTCTTAGTGTTCATGTCATTACTTTGTGTCTTGACATGGCATAAAGTATTCGAACGGTGCCAATTTCCCATAAAAATTGGTGGCGACTCCACAAATGCGTATTTTTACGCTTGTCCTCCCAAGCGCGCCCCTCCGTGGTCCCCCGTGTACCACACTTTGATGACTTTGCTGGGGAATATACACTTACGTGTTACCCAGGGTGAAACTTAAACAAGGTTAGGGAATAGTTTGTACGAGACAATTGTCGGTTTTCATTACTTGACCTTCTTAGGTCGTTTTATTCGGCCTTACTAGGCCCAACCCAACCCATTTCGACCAATCGTCCCGTTTGGACGGTCCAAACTCTTATCTGGACCTAAGGATGGATAACGATTGACGTCAACCATACTGCGGTACGTACTCGTGTTAGTATCGAGGGCTTTCACTACTCGAGGAAATGGACTAGGAACCAACCTTACTCATGTTTGGCGCGAACCTCTCCAGAGACCCGGGTTTGAGTGTTTGGTATGGCAACCCACCCTTTAAGCCAATACCATTTTAAATGCACTCAGCATATGATAAGGTTAAAGTCGCGTCACCTTAATCAAAGTAAACCAAAATCACAACTAACTAATAGTCAGCGGTAAGCAAGGTATCGAATCCACAGGGAGGCGGTAGTATTCTAATCTGTTAAATTAAGTTCGTCTCTAAAGTAACAATTTTGGGGTTTGAGAATGAGTTCTAAACTAAAAGCAATCAACAATAACAATAAATAATAACAATAACAATAACAACTAATAATAATAAAACTAATAATTAGAAATAACAAACTAATAAGGTTGAAAACAATGAGATTAAAAGTCTAGGGTCTCAGGTTCACTAGGATTATTATTCAGGGATAGGGATGAAATCAACTATCATGCAATAAAGTTATCTAAGGTCACAAGATCGGTCGATTCAATTATGCCCTTTAGATCTACAATTAAACATGCGATCGTATCATTAAATGAGTTCTATTCAATTATCGTAGCCTATCTTAGTCTTAACCCGGTCGGTGTCAATCCTAATTCGCGAGACTAGTTAATTAATCCTGGCCAGTAATCAAACAACTAGAATTAAAACGATAATCAAACGATAATCATGCAATTGCAATTCAATTAGTTAGTCTACCCCTTCTAACAATCTTAGATCCCCTTTCAACCCTAGAAAGGAATTTAGCTACTCATAAAGATATAAACAGCAACAATAATAATTAAATTAAACATGATTAACAACAATGAAAGGATGAACAAAGAATAATTAAGGAACTAGAAAGCAATTAAATTGAATAACGAAGAAAGATTGAAGAATACCGATTACAAGTTGAACTAAAGACAAGGTTTAATATTTTAATATTTTATAAGGCTTAAAAAATAATTCTTCGTGTGATATGAGCTAAGTTATATACATAAATAATCAATCAATCTTTCGGAAATATATTTTAACAAAAAATTCTCAATTCTATTCCTTTTTTATTATCTTCTTATCTCAAAATGTAATCCAAATTAATTGTCATATTTCTAAATTTAGTATGATAAATAAGTGAAAAATTAGTTATTTTTAATATTATAAAACAAGTTTAAAAAATAAAAATTTCAACTAACAAGACTCCACTGACTCTACCACTAATTAAAAATGTTCTTTTACATTGGTCCAATAATTCTTTCATGTTTAATTCCAAGTCAATATTGTACTCTAATTTTGTTTTTGTAAAATTTTTTATTCATACTAATATTGTTAACTATAAACTTTCAAATGACTTTTAATATACATATATTTTTATACATGCCCGTGCAATTTTGCACGGGTCTAAGCTAGTGATTTATTGATAATGTTATCATTGATTTAGTTTTGAATTTTTTTAATTCAGTTTTCTTATGGTCTCCGTTTTTAAATGATTTTTCTCTTTTATATTTATTTGATATTAATAGGAGTTGTAACTATTCAAAATATTCATTGTTAATATTTTTTCTGTTTCTAAATAATATTTTTGTTATTAATAATAGTATTCTCCTATTACTAATATATGAGTACATCATTAATCTGTTTTGTTTTTATACCATATAAAATATTTGATGTTTAGTATATTTATGTAGGATATAAAGAATAAATAATGTGAATGTGTAGGATAGTTCGAAAAGTGCAAGAGAGAGTAATTAAATGAAGAGGGCATGAGAGGGAGTAATTAAATAGTCTTCAATTTATGTGGGTCCTACTCGCCAGAAAAAAGGGAAAAAGCAGAGTTTTTTCCAAGCAATAGGAAGGCAGCAAAAAACTCAAGTTTTATATATAAGGGGATATGACCCCTTATTCCACATGGAACAAGAAATAAAGATTTTATGGCTTATATGACCCCTTGCACTACACTAGTTACTCTAGTAGGTCAGTGTGTGGTAAGTATCAAACCAACCACACACGCGCATCTCGCCACGCCACGCCACGCCCGATCTGTTGAGTGATTTGATTAACTATTTGGATGTCTTTGTAGAGTAGTCATTACCATACCAAAATGTAGCAGGTTCAGTTTAAAATGGAAAGGAGTGGGTGTTTAGATTAGTAATTCATTACCTTGCTAAAATCCCTTTAACATGATATATTTACATATTGATTTCATTTCGACAAGATAAAAAATTATACCTGAGCGCAAACTTTTACCGTTCAATGATTAAACTTAAAATGGTACATTTACGTTTAAGACCGATATTAGGCCTAATTTTATGTCCTAAAATCCATTTAACATGCGTGTTAATTATACAAAAAATAATTCATTATTTGTTTAGATTGTTATTTTCGTTCCGAGTATGTTAGAAATATTTCTGAAAATACTTTTATGACCAAGATATGCTTGGGAACTTGGATACTCAAGTGGATAAGTTGGAGACTACAAAAGAGAACTCAAACAATCAATTGCTCAGTCGTTATCTCGAGAGTCAGACTAGACGATACAAGGATGAATTTGACAATATTAATGGCCCAATCACCAGCTACTGGGTCAAAGAACGCGTCCATTTGAGAGCCTCCTACTACCTCAATCAGCTCGTACACCCCCACACAAATTCGGTGTGTGGCAAGTTTGAAACCATATCTTTCATTCTAACCCACCATACTGATGCAATAATAACGGCGGTCAACCAGTACAATTTACAATGGTCGTGGTTCCACCTCCCCCTCAACCACATAATGTTCCCCCTCCTCAACCCTCAAAATCCACATCCTCCTTCACCACCCCTCCTCCACCTCTTCCTCCCCCATTTGCACTTTCCCCATGACACCATGAGACATATAAATCTTATTTTCACTTCTTTTGTTTTGGTTTAGACTTTCAGTCTACTCTTACTCTTAATCTGGCCTTAAATTTGATAAAATTAATTACAATTATAACACCCCAACGCACAACCTGGGTCAAAAGCGGTCTCTCACGGTAGCTCCCCAGGATATGTACATGGCCCACAGATCAACGCGGGTCCTTTCCAGCGCATTTTGTCCCAACTCAAGCGCATCTCGAAAACCTTCTTATGAGGTCATCCATCCTAAGACTACTTTCAGTCAAGCAAGCTTAACTTTTGAGTTCTTTTGCATGGATGACCAGATAAGAAAGGGCACCTTGTTAATATGAGTAGTACTTTTAATCCGTTTAAGCACTAGTCATTTAAGCTTATCAATGAACCTCTTCAACTAATGTGGGGTGTTATAAAAATACTATGGAATGTTACGGTACTTGTTTTCATGTTGCTCCATTATGGTTATTGAAACTACTACGGAATGTCTCGAGTTAAGGCCGAATCATCATAGTTTTCATAGATTTAAATTTGTTATGGATTTGATTTGAGTTCAATTTATGTTGATTAAAAGGTAAAACTCTTCAAGAAATATGAGTGAAGGCTAGAATTCTCGTGATTTAATCTATAGGATAAGATTAGGCAGTTGCCTAGATGAGCTTGCACATGAGAATCTAGTGAAATGTGTGTCTTAAATAACGTACTAGAACTCTACATGCCATCTTGATTTTCACTCCCTCTACTTTCTATGTTACAAGTTCGGGCCTTTTCTTGACCTAGCTGCACTAAATACTTGGAATGATTCGTGATTCGTCACCCCATCGAACAAATCTGGTAACCTTGTTTGGGCTTCGGAGGGGGAAACAACCATGGTGGCAATCTAATTTACATTGTAGATATGTTGCTAGAAAAGTGCTATTTACATGGAAATGTCAGTGAAAGATGGTAATCCCTTCAGTATTACTGATGGCTCCAATCAGTTTAAATATAAATTGATCAATTAACCTACTTCCTAAATTACAGTAGAGCATATCTCTACAAATATAACTTTGACTATTATACAAACGAGAATATTTACATATTCTATTACACCCACACAGTCGAAACGAGAGGAGAGGGGACGTTGAGACTGGAACGAAACTCATCAAACGGAGCCTTCAATTCGTAAGGCCTTTCGTGAAGATCTCATCATACTAATAACGGGATGGAACGTGTAAAATATATACTTGACCAAGAGCTACCTTTTCAAGAATAAAGTGATTGTCCGTTTCTATATGCTTTTTTGGTTGATGGTTGATGGGAGAAGATGAGATGAAGAAGTAGGTTGAAGAAGATAGATGAAATGCTAGGGAAAGAAGGAGATGAAGGAAAAATAACTCATCCCAATTTCTGGAATTTGAGAGGGTTTTATCTCTCCTCTTTCTCTCAGCGAAAAGAAGTGACAATGTCTATCTCATAAACATGACCAATGAAAACATATATCTTTTTCCAAAAATTTATTGAGTGATGCTGTTATGCAAATGAAAACCATACAAGACTGAAACTCATGTTCGCCAAAGTTTCAATTTTCTAAGTCGTAAGCCAACTGATCTCTCAGTGTTTGAATTTATGCTTGAAATCCTTGTTCCACTAAGTAAGTAACACCTTATCTCACCAAATTTTATTCAACCATTAAATTGATTGGAAGCCTTGTCTTTGTAGTACCCATTTATTCATGTGTGCCTGATATTGGGAAATTGTTATGACCTTTCATTCGCACTTAAAAATTTCTGCCATAACACATTGCAAAGTTACAAAGTTATCATTCAATTTACTTGGAGGATGTTCCTCGAAAGCATTCTCCACGCCACTAAATCATCTATGTTGCTTGATGGGCCTTCATTATGAAAAGACTGTATAGTCCTAAAAAAAGTCAGCTAGATCATTTATGTTAATATTCAAGTTAAGACTGTTTGGTGGTTGAAAAACTAGCTGAATGTTAAAGTCGTCTGAGTCTGCAGCAGCTCTAAAATATGGGTCTTAATTTCTTATATGTGACCTAGCATTGTCTTGTTGAATTGTTATGGCCTTGCTTGCATTTGTAGGCCACTTTGCTTTGATTGCTGGTATGATCTTGGTTATAAGACATGATTTAGTGACTTCTTTTGTCACGGATTCATTGTCACGGATTCAATGGATTTTGTGGCGATAACCCCTGCTGCCTTGTGCTTACATTTTCTTTGTGCTTGCATGTGCTTAGTGAAAGGGAAAATCCCTATTTTCCCAATAAAAATGATTTCACCGTCACTGTCAAATATTGGCCTGCATACGTTACACATGAACATTACATTGATAATGAACCTTTTTTATTAAGTAGATCGATATGGTTCATCTTCCTCCGGTAAAACACAATACGTGTCGGATGTGTTCGTAAGATAAAACCACTTCTCGTCGATGTGAACATAATATGACATGTCTCTAAAATTGAATTCTAAATCATTGTCGTCTAGAAATATTGCATCAAGTGAAAATATGAGGCGTCGAAATTTGTTGGCCTCTGTTAATGATGGATGCAATGCACTTGAGTGCTTCTTAATTTCACCTGCTTTAACCCATCGTTGTACTGTACCATAACCAATACACAAATGTTTTGAGAGTTTTACCATGGTGTGGTAAACGATGGGGGGGGGGGCACAGAAGGACAGGGACAAGTGTAGATATACGCATTTGTGGAGTCGCCACCAATTTTTATGGAAAATTGGAACCGTTCGAATACTTTATGCCATACCAAGACATAAATAATGACATGAACACTAAGAACTCGTTACCCTTAGCATTCCATATCTAAAATGATTCTCGTGGATGCATTTGAACACGGATGTTCACAGAGATATGGAGTAAGGGGTGAGGGTACGTATTAAGAGGCTCTTTAATCGAACACCTAATCCCACCCGCCTCGATAGCGACCTCTACTAATGATTAGGGAAATCGTTCGTACTTGATGTGTTATCAATTATATGTATGCAATGCAACATCCAATGTTTTAATCCTAGCATGTGAATAAGATTATGTCGGTGAACATGTAATTAGCACTCAATTATGTCGAAATTGGGATTTAGAATTAATTACATATGAGAGAGACGCAAAATCACGCGATTACAATAATTAAATAAGATTACAACGGATTACATGATCTACGTCAGAAATATATTTGAAATGGATATTTGAAGAAAATAAAAGATTTGAAAACTAAAAGACAGATTAGGAGCGATATTACGACAAATAGTTAGTTAATTATGTAATTAAAGTTACGTCAAAGCGATAACAGAAGTTCAGAGAGAGAATTCAACCCAGAACAGGCTATTACAGCTGCGTCTTCTGGAAGAGACGCAAGGCTCATTGCGTCTGTTCTTGAGTTGAATTTTGTCTGTGAAGTCAGAATTGGCCACCGCTTTCATCAGCGTGGCACAAGTGTTCTCAAGCTCTTCGATCTTTCTATGGAGATGAGCGATCTCTTCCTCTTGTCCGTAGGGGATCGTTTCACCAATCGCATGGATTCGGGCCTCTATCCCTTCCATGGCGGAATCGAGGCTACCAACGGTCTCTTCCAACTTCTTGAGGCTCTCTCCCATTCGTATCACAATTCCCTCGAGCTTGGGGAGTTTCTTCTCGAATTGCTCCTCCAACTCGTTTATGCGGTCTTTCAAACTCGGTTCGCCCATTTTCTCGATAATGATGAACAAACGCGGCTTGCAGATTCCCATCCGAAGAGCGGACTCTGATACCAAGTGTCACGGTCCTGTAATTTTGCCGAACCGTGGTGCAAACCCTTACCCTACTCTTAGGCAATAATGCAAGCAACGAAGGGACTTGTGCTAGTGAGGGATCGCCCACTTGCATGCAACTCGGGACTCAGGGTGTGTGTCGGGAATCTTAGTCACGATTATCAAGTTCAAGCACACGAAAGCAATAAAACTAAGAAATACGATTATTGAAAGCAAGAGACAAGCAATATCAAGCTTAAAGATGAGAAGTTGTTTTTGTTAACATTCTTTGGTATATTTACGATTAATTATTGACCTAGGACTCGAGTAGAAGTGGTTTAATATGATAATTACACTATGATTTGTATCAATAACGAATTCTGGAGACTTGGTATGAACAAATCGAATCTCCAAGAACCAAATCTGACTTAAAGACGAAAACCCGCTAATATCGAATTATTAGGAATTTATGTCAAGAACGAAACATTTTTTATGAAAGACTTAAAAAAAAATAAAAAAATTTGTAGGAACCAGAGGAATAAGAAGAAGAGCAGGAGCAGGACAGCCTCTGGAAGAGGCGTAGAATATGCTGCGATCCTACCAGGAGGCGCAGCTGCTTCAACACTTATTCTCGACGTCTGATGACTGCTAAAAAGGTTTTGTAAAATGGTTTTATTTTGAAATCGATTCTGAACTTACTTCTGACGTGAATCTTACATTAATTGAATGAAAAATAAAAGATACAAATAAAAAATAAAGATTTACACCCTCAGACTTACATGTTTGATGAAACGAGATTAACTAAGTTAACGTTTAGTGATAGCTTTTACTCAAATGTAAATAGAAAGTGCCCTCGTTAGAGGATTTAAAATTGATTGAATTAGTTGATTGAAATTGATCAATGTGTAGAGGTCCAAAGGGTCGGTCAATGCAACTTGACAGGTACTTAGAAGCATCTGAGCTTACGTGGTCGATTGATCAAGCACGTAGATGTCGAAAGCTTAGAGCAAAGTCTAGAATGCAAAGAGAGAAGAGAAGGGCGGAACACTCGCGTGCCTAAAAAGTGAGATCGGAGATCTCCTTTAATAGTAGAAAATGTGAAAGAGTTATAGAATTGAATAACTCAATGTTTGGAAAGAACAAGCTGGAGAAAGGGCGCAACAGGAGCTGCGATCCTTCAAAGGGACACAACACCCGTTGTGTTTTTTCCCAAAAGGTTTCCTTCTGATGAAGGAAGACTTCCACGTTTCTATTACGGAATTGTGGTTGATCTATACTTCCCTTTTAAAAGATACGAGATATATTTTATCAAAAAGATAGAATTTGAAGATTTGATAAAATATCCAAAATATTCTAGAGCGTTCCGACTCGGCATTTTAAAACAGTTTCTAGAAAATAAAGCGGTTTTTGACCCGGATTCCAAATGAACTCTAATTATTGTCAAAACGACCGTACCGGTGCGTAGATGACGACCAAGGGGTAGACACAAGTGTTTGATCTATCACTTGTCAATAAACTTATGAATTTTCATAAATTGTTTCGCGTACAAAACAATAGGGTCTGAACCAAGGACCTGTCGTCAGGAACATTTTAAAGTCTGTCGACCATCGGGGAGGGTTGTTAAAGTCCATTAGACTACGTATAAAGGCTCGCCAGCCATAAGAAGGACTCATACCTGAGGCATCTTCTTATTTGGAATGAGGTGCGGTGTGAGGGTCGCCAGCCGCTTGAATGGGGTGCATAGTGAGGCTCGCCAGCCGCTTGAAGATAGTGCGTAATGAGGCTTGCCATCCGCTAGGAACATATCATATGTGATAATATTCCTGTCTCTGTCCTCAGGCGAACTCTCGTCGGAGAAATATATATATAAATAAATCGGTAGAATACTGCTGCACTTGATATACGGAAGACTATGTTAGGATCGAATCATTTCGAGGTATCTGCTTGGTTTCGGAGAGCAACATTGCGATGATAAAAGACGGGCCCACGGATTGTATGTCCGAAAGGTAGGTCCTCGTGGGATGATAACATTTGGATTTTGAAGCCTGTCAAAGCGTGGGTCTACGGAAGACTCTGTCAGGATCGAATCATTGCGGGGAGTCTGCTCGTTTGTGGCGAGTAACATCCTGATGATAAAAGATAGGCTCACGGATTGTATATCCAAAAGGGATGTCCCAAGCATTGCTTGTTTCTTCTTTCTGATTTTTTAAAATTGATTTGAAAAGTGACAAACGATCGTCAATTAAAAACTTTTTGAATTGATTTAATTTGAAAAGTGACGAACGATCATCAATTAAATATTTTTTTTGAATTGATTTGATTTGAAAAGTGACGAACGATCATCAATATAAGATTTTGTTTGAATATATTTGATTTGAAAAGTGACTAACGATCGTCAATTAAAGATTTATTTGAATTGATTTGATTTGAAAAGTAACGAATGATCGTCAATTAAAGATTCATTTGATCTTTGTAGGAGATCGAGGTGGCAGGCGCCGAGCCCTCATCTTACCCCGAGGTGCTGGATTGAATTAATTTGAGAAGTGACGAACGATCGTCAATTAAAGAGTCATTTGATCTTTGTAGGAGATCGAGGTGGCGGGCGTCAAGCCCCCATCTTACCCCGAGGTGCTGGAGTATAAGCCTCTAACTTTGGCTATCTTTTGTTATTTCCATTACATAAGAATTCATTTGATTTGACCCTTATTTGAATATAGGTGGCACCGTCTCAGCACGTGGCATTGTGGAGGGTGGCCAACCGGCTGCGTACTACGACCGTCGAGGCGCTCTTAGGTGGCCGTGATTGACACGTATGAATCTCTCATTCCCTTTCTATCCTATTGTATCTTTTTGTATTTTTAAAATGAAATGACTGAAATGAGGCATTTCTTCACATAGAGACTTGGAGCGGGAGTTGGCGGAGTCCCGGGAGGAGACGAGTCGTCTTTTGAGAGAGCTGGGTGTTGAGGTCGCTGCTCTGGAGGCAACTGTAACCGAGCTGGGTGGCGATGAGGAATATTTGTCCTTTTGTTTTGTTGTTGACTTGTACATTTTGGATTATTTTTGTACATTTTGGGTTTTGACTTTGTCTCGGGTGAGAGCCCCCAATTTGATGTATATGTCTCCTTTTCATTGTATTTGATGGCCTAAGTGCCTTTACTGTTAGATGTTCTTTGTTCCTGCAGGTTAGTCTAATAAACAGGTTTGGTAGACGATGGTTTTTGTCGTCGTACTGCCGAAATTCACGTAGCACTTACATAATGTACATGTAGCATATTGGCGGCTTAAATAGCGCAAAAACGGGCAACCCCTTTAAAAAAAGAATCTCAAAGGAAATTTATCAGTGTTTGAAATAACTAGACATGTGTAAGTGTTTGAAATGACCAGACATGTGTAAGTGTTTGAAATGACCACACATGTGTAAGTTTGAAATGACCAGACATGTGTAAGTGTTTGAAATGACCAAACATGTGTAAGTGTTTGAAATGACCAGACATGTGTAAGTGTTTGAAAGAAAGAAAGAGGAGTGAAATGATTCCCCTAAAAAAATGAATGAAAATGAATAAGCGTGCTCATTTAGCGGCCATGTCGTCTTCCGTCTCGAAAAGCGAACCAGACAAGGATAAGGAAATCCTAGATGAAGTTAGTTAAGAAACTGATGAGATTTTCCTTTATTATTCTTATCGAATTTCAAATGCTAACGCAGATGTCCTTCTATTTACATTTAAAATAATGATGGGTAGAATCCTGTGAAGGATTGCTTAAGTATTCATCTTGAAAAATTTGAAATCAAGCCCAGTGCGTAGTTCGAAATGATGTAAAAGAATAATCGTTCGAAGCAAGAGCTTGTAATGAACTTAGAAAAAGGTAGCATGTGCTTTTACTTACTCCTAAAAGAAGTAGAATTCAGTTTGTTTGATGACATGAGGATATCCAAATGTCAAAATGAAAGAGCATAGTGACATTAATTTTAACTGGCCAGGGGCCGGTTTTATTTCGTGTCGCACGAGCGACACGTGGGTTACGCGAGGCGCGTTTGTGTTTTTTGCCGGAGAATTTGAATGCGTTTTGCCCTCTTTACAGTAACAAGCTCGGCAAATTACGCAAAACTTATACTATAGAAACAAAATACTTTTGTGACCGTATAAGCTTAGTGTACATCTATCGAATTCTTAGATGCTAAACAAGGGTGAAAAGAAATGGAATGGAGTGGAAGGTTCTAATGGTGTTAGAAGACACTATAGATCTGTGTATCTCTCTCACTCACCTAAATGAATGAAAGGATCGTGCCAAAGGGCATGGAGACATGGTAACTGCGAAATGATTCGTCTGAAATAAGTGAAAAGATGACTATTTGAGAAATTTTGTTTTATTTGTAATATGTGACTGAAGAGATTTTTTTTATGTTTGACACTTTTATTTTTGTATTGATTGACTAGATTTTTTTTTTGTCTTGTCACGTGAATTTTTGAAAATATTTGAGACTTTTTATTTGAAGTCGTTAGACTGTTTTTTTTTTTTTTTATAGTTTTAGGCACGATTGCACTAAAACTTTGATTTGACCCTCGGGTGAGCTAGTTTTCTAGCACCCATGGTAAGGGTATTAAATTGTTTGGCATAGTATGCAATTTGTCTTTATCTGGTAGTCATATGAAATATAGGAATTGACGAATCGGGTAGAAAAAGGGAGTCTCCAAACCTAGAGGTCACCTAGGGACACGGCGATCAAAGAATTTTCATACCACAAGATATGGAAAAGATGGTAAATGCACGCCCTTATTATGGCTTACTCAAAGAAGTCGAGTGATCTACACTAAAGAGATACGACCTACAGTATTTTGAGTCTATTCTACTAGTTAAGGGTAAAAAGTAGAACAAGTCGCTAATAAAAAGTACATGTGCTCTTTTTTTTTTCCTATTTTTGGCAACTCAAAGAGGACTAGGATGGTCCTATTTAGTAACAAATGCTAATATAGTGGAGACAAGTAGCCTCTTCAGATGTCGTTCTCAGTTCTTGTTCCTAGCACAGTTAAGTCTTTGAAAGACTTTATGTTCTGGTATCTCAAGTGGTTTGCATAAACGGGCCTCAAATTGTCCACGAACTGTTCCACAAGAGTAGCTTCATATGGACGTTCAACAAGATGTGTGCTAGTCTTCCTCCACCTACTTAGGAAGTCGGTGAAACCTTCTTTCACAGTTTGGGCAAGAACCTCTAGAGTATGCATATAGACTTGAATCTCAGCATTGTGTGCGTATTGCTTGGCGAACTCGATTGCGACATCATCCCAGGTGACAATTTTCTTATGTTCCAGTGAATAGAACCACTGCTTAGGAATAGTGTCGAGAGATGATGGAAACATCCCTAGGAACATCTAGGGATTGATGCCTTTGATAGATATAATCTTTAAAAGCACGAATGTGATTCAAAGGGTTATCGTTCCCCTTGAACTTTGGGATGTTAGTCATGTTGAAGTTGGTTGGAAATTGAGTACTTACGGCTTCATATTTGCGATTATTTTCCCTATAGATGTCATCTCCCTTGAGGTATATTAGTTGCTCCTCCAGGTATTGGAGTTGCTTTTCAGCTTTAGTAAGAATTGGTGAGGGATTGGCTTCTGGTTGTCCCACAAAGGGTGGAGTCTTATCATGCACACTAGCATCATGAATGTCTGCAAGAGGAAGTCTAATTTTTATGGCAACAATTCGGCCTTCAATAAGCTTGGTCCTGACTTGTTTAAAAACGGATAAATGCAGCTGGGATTAGATCATTACCATTCGGGTGTGGCTCGGCTAGATGAACACTTGCTTGACTAGCTTCCGGCATCTTGAAAATTGAGGCAATAGAACGATGACGAATCAAAACACGATCGACCATTCTAGCACACTTATTCAAAAAGGACTCAACTTGTGAAGTGGGAGAAGGTCACTGTGCTAATTGAGTTTTGAAAATGACAAGATTTAAAATGTTTGTCCTAAGCAACCTGTAGTGTGGTTGTAGGACTGATGACTCGAAGTGGAGAAAAGACAATTTTGACAGGATATTTGGGCAGAGTTTCGACTCATTTTGCGCTACTTCAGGCCACCTTTGAAAATGCTTTACAGTTTTGAAAAGGATTTTATTTTTTTAAAAAGTTCGTCATGGTTTTATTTGCAAAATGGTGGTCATGTATGGATTAAACGCATTTATATAGGCATTATAACAGTATGCTGAGTGCATTTAAAATGGTTTTGACTCAAAGGGTGGGTTGCCATACCAAGCAATCAAACCCGGGTCTTTGGAGAGGTGCGCTCCAAACATGAGTAAGGTCAGTTCCTAGTCCATTTTCTCGAGCAGTGAAAGCCCTCGATACTAACATGAGTATGTACCGCGGTATGGTTGACGTCAATCGTTATCCCTCCTTAGGCCCAGATAAAAATTTGGACCGTCCATACAGAACGATTGGTCGAAATGGATTGGGTTAGGCCTAGGAAGGCTAAATAAAACGACCTAAGAAGGTCGAGTAATGAAAACGACAACTGTCTCGTACAAACTATTCCCTAACCTTGTTCAAGTTTCACCCTGGGTAACACGTAAGTGTATATCCCCAGCGGATTCGCCAAACTGTGGTACACAAGGGGGGGACTACGGAAGGACAAGGACAAGCGTAGAAATACGCATTTGTGGAGTCGCCACCAATTTTTATGAAAAATTGGAACCGTTCGAATACTTTATGTCATGTCAAGAGAAAAAGTAATGACATGAACACTAAGAACTCGTTACCCTTAGCATTCTATGTCTAAAATGATTCTCGTGGATGCGATTGAACACGGATGTTCACAGAGATATGGAGTAAGGGGTGAGGGTACGTATTAAGAAGCTCTTTAATCGAACACCTAATCCCACCCGCCTCGATAGCGACCTCTACTAATGATTAGGGAAATCGTTCGTACTTGATGTGTTATCAATTACATGTATGCAATGCAACATCCAATGTTTTAATCCTAGCATGTGAATATGATTATGTCGGTGAACATGTAATTACCACTCAATTATGTTGAAATTGGGATTTAGAATTAATTACAAATGAGAGAGAAGCAAAATCACGCGATTACAATGATTAAATAAGATTACAACGGATTACATGTTCTACGTCAGAAATATATTCGAAACGGAGATTTGAAGAAAAGAAAAGATTTGAAAACTAAAAGACAGATTAGGAGCGATATTACAACAAATAGTTAAGTAATTACGTAATTAAAGCTACGTCAACGCGATAACAGAACTTCAGAGACAGAATTCTACCCAAAACAGGCGCAACAACAGCTGGGTCCTCTGGAAGAGGCGTAGGGCTCATTGCGTCTGTTCTTGAGTTAAATTCTGACTGTGAAGTCAGAATTGCGAGTTGTTAACATTTTTTGGTATATTTATATAAGTGGTTTAATATGTTAATTACACTATGATTTGTATCAATAACGAATTCCAGAAACTTGATATGAACAAATCGAATCTCCAAGAAGCAAATGTGACTTTAAGACGAAAACCCGCTAATATCGAATTATTAGGAATTTATGTCAACAACGAAACGTTTTATATGAAAGACTTAAAAAAAGAAAAAAAAAAGAAAGAAAATTTGCAGGAATAAGAAGAAGAGCAGGACAGCCTCTGGAAGAGGCGCAGCATGTGCTGCGATCCTTCCAGGAGGCGGAGCATGTGCTGTGATCCTTCCAAGAGGCGCATCTGCTACAACGCTTATTCTCGATGTATGATGACTGCTAAAAAGGTTTTGTAAAAATGTTTTATTTTGAAATCGATTTTGAACTTACTTCTGACGTGAATCTTACATTAATTGAATGAAAAATAAAAGATACAAATAAAAAAGAAAGATTTACACTCTCAGACTTCCATGTTTGACGAAACGAGATTAACTAAGTTAACATTTAGTGATAGCTATTACTCTAATTTAAGTTGAAAGTGCCCTTGTTAGAGGATTTAAAATTGATTGAGTTAGTTGATTGAAATTGATCGATTGTGTAGAGGTCAAACAGGTCGGTCAATGCAACATGACAGGTACTCAGAAGGATCTGAGCTTACTTGGTCGATTGATCAAGCACTTAGTTGTCGAAAGCTTAGAGCAAAGTCTAGAATGCAAGAGAGAAGGGCAGAACAATCGCGTGCCTAAAAAGTGAGATCGGAGCTCTCCTTTTATAGTAGAAAATGGGAAAGAGTTAGAGAATAACTCAATCTTTGGAAAGAACAAGTTGGAGAAAGGGCGCATCAAAAGCTGCGATCCTTCAAAGGGACGCAGCACCTGCTGCGTTATTTCCCCAAAGGTTTCCTTCTGCAAAAAATGGACTTCCACGTTTCTATTACGGAATTGTTGTTGATCTATACTTTTTTTTTAAAAGATACGAGATATATATTATATCAAAAAGATAGAATTTGAAGATTTGGTAAAATATCCAGAATATTCTAGAGCGTTTTGACTCGGCATTTTAAAACGGTTTCTAGGAAATGAAGCGGTTTTTGACCCGGACTTCAAATGACTCTAATGATTGTCAAAACGACCGTACCGGTGTGTAGACGACGACCAAGGGGCAGACACAAGTGTTTGATCTATCACTTGACGATAAACTTACGAATTGTCATAAATTATTTCGCGTACCAAACATGCGGCTCAATCATGGGTGGTTGGCGGAAGGTGTAGAACTGAGGTATCTACACATGGTACCCGTCTTCTTTTTGGGAAATGCCTTTATCGCTTCTTTCTTTATTGTGATTCTTGGTCCGTTTGGGTTCCTCATCTTATGTGATGGTAAATGGATAGGCTCAGCTAAAGCCATCTTTATCTTTGCTCGTCCCCAAGATTTCCATATTGTTTTTTTGGTCAAACCCCATTTGCTTTGCTGCTTCAGTACTGATGTCATGGCTAGGCTCACAATTAGTCTAGTTTTCAAAAATAAAATGTGACATACTATCCTTTAAATTGGTCGTCATGCTGCGTTTTCTCATATTTCAAAGACGGTTATTAATGTAGAAAGAAGGAATTTAATGTTGTAGTTATGAGAAAGCATTTATGAAGAAAACATTTATGGAGAAAGCATTTATGGAGTAATCATTTACCATGAAGGGAGAATTAGATAAAGAGATATTAAATGTAGTGAGGAAAATTTAATGTAACAGGATAGGATTATGTATTCTACTTGGACTTTGGAATATGTAATTTATTTGGAGAGAAATTTTAAATTTAACCTCCAAAATTATTTGGCGATAAAGTGTAACTTTGGGTATGTAAATGTTAATGTAACTTTGAATTTTTCACTTTGGGTACCCCATGTATAAAATTCCATAATTATCCCAGTTGTTTTGTGGGAATCATTATGAAAATGATGTTTATGCTACTTTGTTTATTATTGTAGATTATCAATACTTATAGTAGAGTTTCAGAAATACCCCAAAAAAAATCTAAAAAGTAGCCTCATCTTAAAACTTGTGCCAGGGTTCACGGGTACATTATTTTGGATAGGAGGGAGTATAATAAAAAAAGAGTTATATTTTTTGTAATGTATGAGAACGTCTCACCTTGTAAAACCGTGTCAAATAATAATCACAGTTTTTCATCTCGGCCCAACTTTAATAATCCGTAGTTCGTTAGAGTATTCGACGCGCTGTTTGAAATAGTTTAAATATATTCCAGCTCCCTCCTTCCTTTCTCACCCTCTGTTTCTTCATTCTTCTATTCACCGTCTTAAAAAAAAAAAATTGTGACTAACCTAAAAAATTCTCGACAAAACCCCTAAAAATCCAAGAAAAGAAAAACTCTAAAAATCATCATGGGACACTACGATGCTGCTCAACAACGGCGTTACATCGAATTTTGCATATGCAATGATGATTGAACAGACATTAGTATGCAGGTTCCAGTTAACAACTTGGAGAGAGAGGAAATCACTAAGAAATTAACAAAAAAAGTGGAAGTTGGATCTATTAGAGACGGACATGGGGACCGGTGAATCGTCGGATGTCAAAAAACTATACTGTCTCGAGGCTGATGTGGAATTCTGGAGAGCAGGTTGACGGATACTTTATCAAGAGAGTAAACAGTTAGAGATTAAAACGAAAAAACAAATCAATTTTTTTGATTCGGCCGCTGCACAATACATGCATCGGTTCGGTACGGGAAAAATGTGTCAAATGCATATAAAGATAAGGAAATGGTTCACCTGAGAGCGGCTTTTTTTTCTCTGGGTTTTCTTTTTGTGGTTATAATTGTGTGAGTTTTGATTATTTTCCAAAGTTTATGCCAATATGTAAAGTGGGTTTTGGGTTTTAATTTTTCTCGTGGTTTTTATTATTTGGGTTCAAATTTTTTGTGAAATTTATACAATTATGTAAAATGGGTTATGGGTTTCAATTTTTTTGGTGGTTTTAATTATTTGGTTTTAATTGTTTTGTGGAATTTATGCGATTATGTAAAATGGGTTCTGGGTGTTAATTTTTTTGGTGGTTTAAATTATTTGGGCTCAATTATTTTGAGGAATTTATGCGATTATGTAAAATGGGTTTTGGGTTGCACTTTTGTTTTTGTGGTTTTAATTATTTGGGTTCAATTATCTTGTGGAGTTTATGTGATTATGTAAAATGGGTTCTGGGTTTCGGTTTTTTTTGTGGTTTTAATTATTTGGGTTGGTTCGGGTCATTGTTGTTTTGTCATATCATTCCCTTTTCCTTCAATAAACTTTATTCTTTGTTTAAGTTACTTCCTCTTTCAATTTTGCTAAAAGTTCATAGTTTATAATGCTATTTCTTTTCTCGTAACTATAGTTAGTGCAATTTTGTCGTTCATTCTTAATTTTCTAGAAACTCATCATGATTTTCATGCTTTATTTGCCATTTCCCCTAAATCTAGGTTTAATTTGGTTCTCATATGATTTATTTCTCGTCTTTCTCATACACCTACGTACGCTTGTTTCGAATCTGCTACGATTTTGTTATATACGTACTTATTTTTTGTGTAACTTATGTGGGTTCGATTGTTTTGCGGAGTTGATGCGATTATGTAAAGTAGGTTATGGCTTTTATTTTTTCATGTGGTTTTTTTCATTACGTGGGATTGACTGTTTTGCCGAGTTCATGCGATTATGTAAAGTGGGTAATGGGTTTTAATTTTTTTTTGTGGTTTTAATCATGTGGGTTCGATTGTTTTGCGGAATTTATGCAATTATGTAAAAAAACATTAAAGCCCCCAAAAGAATAATATAAAATAAAAAAAACTCAAATAATAGTCTTCTTAAATTGTACAAAAAAATCGTCAATAGTTCTAAAGAGGAAACAAAGAGATCTTCCCAATGTAGAGTTAAAAAAAATTAAGATTTCAAACGAAATCCAAAATTATATAAGCTCCAAACACATTATCATATATTCTAATATCAACAAATATTTAAAGATAAATCCTTGAACTATTGCTCTTCAATCCTTGATTTAAACCATTTTTAACTAAGACATACGACTAAAAAGAACTCTCATATGCTAAAATGGAGATTAAATTAAAGTTATGAGATCGGGCCTGTCGCAAGCCCTGGTCAAAGATAAATTACCCAGACTAGGCTAATAACAAATTAATGTAATTAGGGAAGTAGAGGTCGATCCTCAGGGAGATGGTGTTTCCTATAGAATGTGAAATGTCTCGCAATTGGGTCTTATCTAACGAGTATCTGGGTTTTGGGGTTTTGATTTCTAAACTAAGCATAAATGAAAACAAAATGAAAGCAAATGAAAACGAAAAAAATAAAGCAGGTGATGAATTAACAATGATGGAAAGAATCTAGGGAAGTAGGTTCACACATGTAGATTAACGTATTGATGAAATTGGATTTAGAACATGCAAACAATTCATTGTGAGTTCGTAAGAATGATGTGTTCATTACAATCATAGATCAGATGGTCTAGCAGGCTTTTAGGCAATTTACTAGGTCTAATCTACCATGTCATGCTTTGTCTATTCAATTCACGTATTTCTACCTTGGAAAAGAATTCCATTTTAGTCAATGATTTTGGCCAGAAATCGTTAACTATCGTTACAATCCAAACATGCATAGACACAACGTTTTAAAGACACAATTTCTTTATCCAATTATCATCTTTTAATCAACCTACATGGCTACCCTACACCCTAGAAAAACGACTACTCACTCATGGCGATGTTTAAATCTAAGATGATGTTAATAATAAAAACTAGGATAGACATGTTTATTTGATTTTGACAATATTCTAAGACTCTTTATATGGCGATAATAACGACGCTAAATTAACAATCTAGGGAAACGAAATGATTATAATGATATTGAATTTGAATCTAAGATAACATGGATAGAAAATAACAATCAAATAAGAAACATAAAGACTTTTAAACAAAAGATAAAATCGGAATACCTAGATGACGATCAACAATGATAATGACAACAATAATAGAAATTCCTTGCATAGAATAGACGATCCACGAATTACAACGCTTGAACCACTTAAAGTAGATTAAAAAGATGAAATTCTTATTGTTCTAAGCTAAGGATTTGATGTAGAAAAGACAGAAATAAACTAAGAAACTAAAGACAAAAGGAAGAAGAAAATGTTCTAGACAAGAGAAGAGAGGCTAGGCTCTCTCCTCTTAATCTAGGTTTTCTAATGTAAAGAAAGAAGTAGAAAATGTGTAAAGAGGATATGTTGAAGTGTGGTGGCTGAAGCTTCTTATATAGTAGTAGGGTTTCGTGGGGGAGGGGT
>JAIUZE010021567.1:0-27380 GCA_022085475.1 Heliosperma pusillum | reverse complement strand
AATTATATTAAATTTTCATAAATCCCAATAAATCTTAATAAAAATAAATTAAAAAAATTATTTTTTTAAATAAAATTTCGTTCTTCAAAATTATAAGGCGAGTCGGGAAAAGTCAACGAAAGTCAAAGTCGACTTAAAAGTCAAGAAAAGTCAAAGATGACTTAAAAGTCAAGAAAAGTTTATGACGACTTAAAAGTCAAGAAAAGTCAATGACGACTTTAACAAGTCAAGAAAAAGTCAAAGACGACTTAAAAGTCAAGAAAAGTCAAAGATGACTAAAAACGGTCTTTTCATGAAATCTCTCAGAAATTCCAAATACGAACGCGGAATTTCAAAATAAGACTCGGAACAAAAATTCTTATTTTAAAAACTTAAGTTCTACTGAAAAGTGTTAGTAAAATTTTTACTAGAAAAATCGGGTACTTTTCGGGTTGTTACAATGGTGCTGAACCAACCATCGATCGACTTACAATCTAGTCACTTCGAGACGTCACCTCATTGAGTGACTAGGGACAAAATACTAAATTCGTCCTATTCACTTGAATAGGGTCCAACATTTACTTACAATCTATTCGGATAAACAAAGTATTAAATTTAGTCAAACTAAATAAAAGAGTTTATAATAAAACTCGAACAATGAATGCAATTATCATATATGAAATAATTAATACAACATTCAATTATTACATATTACATAATCTAAAGGAATTCTGGTACACGTCTCAATCCCATTGTGACGACATGACCATCATGCTTAGCCTTTGATAAAGGCTTGGTTAAAGGATCAGCAATGTTGTCTTCTGTCTCAACCTTACATATGTCAATTTCTTTTCTATCTACGTAATCTCTAATTACATGATATTTCCTAAGTACATGTCTCGACTTATTACTAGACTTGGGCTCTTTTTTCTTGAAAGATAGCCCCACTGTTATCACAATAAATCGTGATAGGATCTTTGGTAGTAGGGACTACTGCTAGTCCTTCCAAAAATTGTCGAATCCACACAGCTTCCTTTGCAGCTTCAGACGCTGCAAGGTACTCTACTTCTGTTGTAGAATCCGCTGTAACGCTTTGCTTGAAACTCTTCCAGCAAACAGCTCCTCCATTCATCATATAAACATAGCCGGATTGGGATTTCATATCATCCCTATCTGTTTGGAAACTGGCGTCTGTGTAACCTTTTATACGTAACTCAGTCTCACCTTAAAACACTAAGAACGAATCCTTGGTCTTTCTCAAGTACTTAAGGATGTTCTTTACGGCTGTCCAATGACTCTCACCTGGATTTGATTGGTAACGACTTGTCATGCTCAAAGCATATGCAACATCGGGACGAGTGCACATCATAGCATACATGATTGATCCAACAGCAGATGCGTAAGGGATCAATTTCATGCGTTCAATCTCCTTGGGTTTGGTAGGGCACTTTGACTTGCTCAAATTGATCCCACTTCACATAAGAAGAAAGCCTCTCTTAGAGTCTTTCATGTTGAACCGCTCACGAATTTTGTCAATATAAGTTTCTTGACTTAATGCCAGTATCCTTTTAGATCTATTCCTATAGATCTGGATACCTAAGATGCGCTGAGCCTCTCCTGAGTTTTTCTTTTGGAAATGAATCCCTAGCCACTCCTTTACAGAAGTGAGCATTGGAATATCATTCCCAATGAGTAGTATGTCATCTACATACAAGACTAGAAAAGTTACTTTACTCCCACTAAACTTCATTTATATACATGGTTCCTCGACACTTCGAGTGAAACCATTTTGTTTAATTACATGATCAAAATGATGATTCCAACTCCTGAATGCTTGTTTAAGTCCATAAATAGATCTCTTAAGTTTCCATACCTTCTTAGGGGTTGATGGATCCACAAAACCTTCAGGTTGTGTCATGTACACTTCCTCTTCTAGAATCCCAATCAAGAAGGCGGTTTTGACATCTATTTGCCACATCTCATAATTATGAAATGCGACAACCGCTAAGATAATCCTTATGGATCGAATCATGGCGACTAGGGCGAAGGTTTCGTCATAGTGAAGACCATGAACTTGGGTGAAACCTTTAGCCACCAATCTCGCTTTGTAAACATCATTATGTTTATGTATGCCACTTTTGATCTTATAGATCCACTTACACTGAAGAGGTCTTACCTTCTTAGGTAAATAAACCAAGTCCCATACTTGATTGTCGTACATAGAATCCATTTCGGATCGCATGGCTCCTAGCCATAGTTTTTAGTCGGGACTAGAAATGGCTACTTTGTAGGTAGTAGGTTCGTTACTTTCAAAAAGTAACACATTATAGTCATCACCTTCCTCTATAATACCAAGGTATCTATCAGGTTGATAACTAACTGTGCTTGACCTCCTAGGTTTCGAAGGAATTATGACCGTGTCAGACGAAGAGGGAACGTTTTCCTCGTTGTCCTTTTCGGTTTGTGGCTCTTGGACTTCATCAAGTTCAAATTTTCTCCCACTCTTTCTTTTAGAAATAAAATCATTTTCTAAAAAGACTGCATCACGAGACACAAACACTTTGTCCTCGTGTTTATTGTAGAAGTATTAAGCAAGTGATATCCTACAAACAGACATTTGTCAGATTTGGGTGCGAGTTTATCGTCAGACTTATTCTTAACGAACGCCTCGCATCCCCAAATTCTCATAAACGACAAATAAGGGACTTTCCATGTCCATATCTCATATATAGTCTTGTTTGCCGCTTTAGTCGGGCTTCGATTTAGTGAAAATATTGCAGATAAGATAGCAAAACCCCAAAAACAATCAGGAAGCTCTGTTAGACTCGTCATAGATCGAACCATATCTAATAAAGTTCGCTTTCTCCTTTCAGACACACCATTTAATTGAGGTGTCCCAGGAGGAGTCCATTGTGATACTATACCACAATCGTTTAGGTGTGAATCAAATTCATTATTCAAGTATTCACCACCACGATCAGATCGTAGGGCTTTAATCTTTTTATTCAATTGGTTTTCTACTTCATTTTGAAATTCTTTGAATTTTTCAAAAGCATCACTTTTGTGCCTCATCAAGTAGCCATATCCATATCTACTCAAGTTGTCGGTAAAAGTAATGAAGTATTGATAACCACCTCTAGCTTGGATAGTCGTTGGACCGCATACATCCGTATGTATAAGCCCTAATACTTCACTTGCTCGTGTCCCTTTTCCCGTAAAAGGAGCACAAGTCATCTTTCCTAGAAAACAAGATTCACATACACCATAAGATTTGTAATCGAATGGTTTGAGTACTTTAGATGAAACAAGTCTCTTTATGCGTCATTCGTTTATGTGCCCTAAACGACAATGCCAAAGGTAATGATTGATTAGGTTCACCTGTTTTGAGCTTCTTGTTTTCTACATGATAGACCTGTTTTGAAATATCTTGAACATAAATACCTCCAATAGAAATGGCCTCGCCATAAACCATTTCATTAAACGAGAAAGTATAACGATTGTTCTTAATACAAATTGAAAAACCTTCCATGTCTAACACGGAAATGGAGATAATGTTTTTGGTAAGAGTTGATACATAATAGCAATTATTTAAATACAACTCTAAACCATTAGGCAAAAGAAGAACGTAGGTGCCCACGGAAACTGCGGCTACCTTAGCTCCATTTCCCATGCGCAGGTCCACGTCACCCTTTGCTAGTGCTAGCGCGTCCTTCAACCCATGTACATGATTACAAAGGTGAGAACCAAACCCGGTATCAAATACCCAAGAAGATGTACTAGCAAAGTTAATATCGATCATATAGAGTGATGAAAGAATTTTACCTGACGTTGTCACACAACCGTCCTTCTTGTCTTTCAAATTTCGGGCAATTGCGTTTCTAATGCCCTTTGCCATTACAATAATAGCAATCCGCGTCCGCGTGTTTGTTGACTTTGGGCTTGGGCTTCATAAAGACTTTTCCCTTTCCCTTGCCGATTTTCTTGAAAAGAGTCTTACACTTTCCTTTGTCCTTCTTCACCCCAAGGCTCATGTTCTTCAATTTCATTGAAAGAACATCCTTGGGTTCACTCCCACTAGCCTCCATGTCCCTCTCCGCTTGGGTTAGGAGTGCATGGAGTTCATGGAAACTTTTTTCCATGCCATTCATGTTATAGTTCACCCTAAATTGGGTGATCTTTGGTGTGAGTAAATGAAAGATTCTACCCACCACTAACTTCTTTGGAGTTTTTCACCGTAGACGCTCTAAAGCGTCGGCGTGCTCAACCATTTTGAGCACGTGTGGGCCAACATTTTGGCCCCTTTGGAGCTTAGTATCAAACAATTTCGTAGCCGCCTCATATTGGAGAATATTAGGGGCTTGCTAAAACATAGATGTTATCCTGGTGAATATCCCATATGCATCGAGAGATATCAATTGGAGCTTGAGTTTGGGTGAAATTGACCAAATCAAGACATTCTTGACGTCATTGGCAACCTTCAAATAAAGGTCATATTCGGCCCGAACCACCGCGGACGATCTTGGCGCGGGTTCGTGGGGGGCTCTTCGACCAAGTAGCGAAGCACGTTATCGGATATCGCGGCGCTCTTGATCGTTGATTCCCATTCAAAAAAGTTACTACCGTCATCTTTTAGGACACATTTGTCCATGACGGACCTTAACCATGAGTCTTTACCCAAGGTTGCGTTGTTTGATGAAGTTGACATTGTGCGAATATGGTTACTACAACAAAAAGAAATATATAAACATTCATTGTTATGATAATTTACTTGAAAAACATTTTAACAAGTTAAGCATTTATATAATGACCCCTCACTAAATTATATAAATGATTCCAAGACCCATCTTTAAATAAAAAATAGTCATCGTATGCTACCTTTATCTAAAAATGGTAAGTCATTACTTGACTAAATCTACCCTTAGAACTCTTGGTTGACGGATTTCAACTAAATCCATCTCCTAGTCCCAAGATAACGCTTATCTCGTTGAATCCAATCCAATTTTAGCTTGTGATCGTATCACCCTACTTACCCGAGGTAAAAAGGGACCCACGAGCGTGGTAACCCTAATGAACACGGGATTCATAGTTGTTACTAATTGGTAAGGCTAATCTCAATTTTTTAAATATGTGAGAGATTTTGTCAATTTAGTTATTAATTCCCTATAAGTGAACAAAATCGGTGAATTGTGAATAACGTTGAATTGACAATAACGGGAAAATAAAATGCATGTGTGACGATTTTGGCATAAGCGGAAATAAAGCAAGCAACCAAGCAAACAAGCAACGAAAAACTCCTAGTATGGCCACCTAGCTAATCAAATTAACTAGATAATTACAAATTCGAAAACCAACTCCTTGGTCCCTTGCCTCTTCACTTGGAACGCCTTTCAAAAATGACACCATCTTGAGGGAGTCACCGGTCTTTATAAAAATAATTACAAATATACAAAATTTCCTATTATACATTTATTCTATAAAATGAAACTATTAATTATTACAAACCGGCGATACGAGATCGCAATAAAAATTACAACCAAACCGTTATTCCCTCACATTACGGGTAATAACTATTAAAAATAACTAGGTCATACTAGGTACAAAGTTTGCATAAATTATTAAATAAATGAAATTCATTCATTCAACCATAAATAAAATAAATTGCTGCAAAATTCATGCCAAAATCGCCCTAAACACATTCATGCTCTTTGTAGCTCGATTTTACGAGATTTATTGATTTTTAACCATTAAAAATCAATATCAACATTTAAATCTCATTTAAATTCAATCTAATTAACTAAACTGTTTTAGAACTCAAAATAAGTCCCTACTAATTTTTTTGGTCATTAATTAGATCGATTTGATTTCATTTGCTAAATATAACGGTTTAATCATAACTTTTATGAAATAAACCCAAAATAAAATATTAACATCTTAAAAAGTTGAAACCAAAAATTTTGTACATTCTGGAACATTTCCAGGAACTCCCAAAATAAAAAACATTTGCTCAAATATTTAAATAAATTTGATGAACAAATAACTTTTTATTTAATGGTTTTATCAAATAGAATTCATTAAATATAGTAAAACAGTGAAACAAATTATGAAATTTCACCAAAATGATCAAAATAAGAACTTAAAATGTACCAAATATTTTCATGACCATAAAAAGACGTTTCCGTTTTATGAACATTATAATCTCATATTATCGAATTTTATCTTATAAAAATCAATAAACATGCAATACTTAATTAAAAGTCACGAATATTTACTTACAGTATGTAAGACATTCATGTGACATCATATTAAAATTTAAAGGCCATAATCAACATGCAACTATTTTTAGTTAACTTTTAACATCAAATATGCATATTAACTCGGTTTAAAAGCCAAAAATCAAAATAAATAGCAAACTAATCCCTAAAATCACGAAATTTGACCAAAACTATTTTTAAGCTAGTAGGTATACATGCACCAAAAAGTTTCGTCCAAATCATATTTTAATTCAAATTTTTGATTTATTAGTTATCTTATAACTTTAATAAAAATTGTTCAAAATGAACATGCATGCTACAAGCTAGCTCTGATACCACATGAAAGTCCATAGACTTTAATTAGACTCCTATAATTAGTTACTAAATTAATTTTTAATTTAGTATTTAATGATCTATGTAACATGCATACAAATATAAAGACATTATATAAAAGAAGAAATTTCCTCACATTGAAACGGAAATAAAATGGGACAATAAGAACTCCTTCTTATTGATCTTGAGCTATTAAAAAGGATGATCCAAGAACAATCTCCAAATTAGAAGACCTCCTTCAAGTTACACCAAGATGATACCAAATATTCTAATCTTATTATTACCTAGATAATAAGATAGATAAAATACTACCAATATTAGTATATATTACTACGCTAGTAATACTTAGTAAATATTAGTATAATGAGAGTTTTAGTGAGAGGATGAGTTTTAGAGAGAAGTGTGAATTAAGCACAAAAATGAAGTAGTGAAAAATGAACAACCATTGTCCATTTTATAGACACAATGGCCGGACCTCCTAGTCCATATGGCCTCTTATTTTTGTTATTTTATTCACATGCAATGTAGTAGAGTATGGTAGTGTATGTAATGATTTTGGAATGCATGATATGTCATTATCATAAGGTTGCTTGTTTGCATGCACAAGAACAATTATCATCACTACTACTACTACCATGACCGGTCACTTTAGGCTCATTTTGGTCTATTTTAATTTTTGATATTTGTCCCACAATTACTTATTTAATCATATGTTTAATTATCTAATATAATTAAGTGTTTAATTTGATCATATAACAATTATATGACACAAATTAATAAACAATATGTACTTAACATTTAAGTGATATTTTAAAATTATATCAATATATAATGGGTCCTAGAATGCTCAGTTAATTTATTTTACAACTCCTTTTAAATATAATTAACTAATTACCTCTATCTTAAAACCTCAACTAATTTAGTAATTTAACGATTAATTACTAAGTTAGATCTTATTTAGTCATATTAAAATAAGATATAAATTTATTACTCAGTTATCGCATAATTGAAAATTAAACTTAATCGAATTTGAGTTCTTAACTCAATTTCTAACAATTAACTCTCGTACATATCAAATATATGTAATAATGGACTAATCAACTGTATCATATACAAATAATTAGTTACTATTTGGATTTCATCCTATAGGTGTGACCGAAAGGGATCAGTTGATCACCGCCGTCATACGACAATAACGTCAAACTCTAGTCAGCCAACCGTTATTGATTTACGTTAATAAACTGACTAATCATGCATATATAGTAAATAAATATCCCAATTATATTCCTTAATGAGATTAATTATGTGGCGCACTATTGTGGAGGACACCTACTCCAACGGACCCAAATCGGCCACCTCGTATTCCTGGCTTGGACTTCATGGTATGTATCTTTTCTGAAAGATTTCTGAGGTAAGCGGGCCTTAAACAGAGGATCCCAAGATTTGACACCGTTCCTCAAACTGCCTTGGCTCATATTGCTGAGTCATGTAGAGAATGGGAAATAAGATAGGTACAAAGGAATATGTGGTTCATACCCGTTCATGTTGGCTCCGTATGGGTATCTGATTCATACCTGAGGTGGAGGAAGGCTACTACTCCGGAAGAGCACGAGTAACTAAGAAAGCGCGAGCCTATGGAATGTAAGATTTATGAAAGCGGTAACGAGAAGTTCAAATATATGACTGAAGGAGAGGAAGAAGCCGGATTTCTAGTCATGCATCCAGCGAAGAGATCGAAGACTAATCCTGCTGCAAGGGCGGTGATAGATAGACACGGTAAGGCTAGACCTCGAGAATGACCGTTGGTGATTAGGTATGAGGTAACACACGAGGGCCTGGTTCACGGTCGAGATAAAAACTCTATGAGAATATGGATTTGACTAAGGCTATTCTTCCATCTTCCCCTTGTCTTTGTCACCTTTCTCTCACTTTTTGTCTCGACCACGAACCGAGGCCTCTTGCGTTACCTCAGACCTAATCACCAACGTTGTTTCTCGAGGTCTGTGATTTTAACTGCACCCCATGATAATATGGATTGGACTAAGAAATGTCCAGCCCATTTAGGTTTAAACTTTCCTCGTGGATCGACAGGTAAGAGAGCTCTAACTGATTTGAGCACTAAATCCCCTTCTTTGATGTTTATGGGCTTTACACGTTTGTTGAATGCTCGTTTGATACGTGATTGGTATGTCTATACATTGTGTAATGCACGCAATCTACGTTCGACCAAGAGGACGAGTTCATCATATCTATCCCTCTTCCAAGCAGCTTCTGGGATCTGACTTTCTAAGAGAATACACAGAGATGTGATTTCTAGCTCTATAGGTTAAATAGAAAGAAGTGGCCTCATTGGGTGTCCTAACCGAAGTCTGATAGCCCCACAACGCGAAGGGTATCTTGCTTGGCCAATCACGCTTATTGTCGTTCATTTTCTTGAGGATTGTGACGACATTCTTATTAGCTGCCTCTACCGTGCCATTAATTTGAGGTCGATAAGGCGAGGAATGATGATGCATGATCTTGTATTTGGCTAGCAACTGCTCAGTCTCTGCTTGGAAGTGTGATCCATTGTCACTGATGATTTCATGTGGGTAACCATATCGACAGATGATACTGGTTTGTATGAACTTTGCCACATTTTAGCTGTAAGACTAGTGTAGGATGCTGCTTCAACCCACATGGTGAAATAGTCGATAGCTACCAAAATAAAAAGGTGACCGCCTGTTCCAGCTGGAGTGATCTTTTCGATGATGTCAATTCCTCAAGCAGAAAATGGTCAAGGAGAGGTCATGGTGTAAAGCACCGAGGGAGGAACATGCTGAATATTCCCGAAGATCTGGCAATTGTGGCAGTGTCTGACGTGTTTAATACAATCTGACTCCATAGTCGTCCAGCGATATCCTAGACATGTGATTTTCTTTTCCATCATCGGCCCGCTCATGTGAGGACCGCATTCTCCATCATGTACTTCTTCCATAACTTTTTGTGCATGTCAACAATAAAGGCAACGCAAGACGACACCAAGAGGTGTTCTTCTGTACAATTATCCTTGCATAAGGAGGTATTGAGAGGTTAGTAAGCGTATGGCGCGTTGTCCCGTCTTTCTATCTCTGGTGGGTATGTACCGTTGAGTTTGGAGTTTAGAATGGCTTGGAACCAGGGGCCCTCTGGATTCTCTTCTTCGTCCGTAAGTTGGTACACATAGGCCAGTTCTGACCGTTGTTCGATCCATAGAGGCATGTTGATCATGTTGTCTGGCATGTTGATCAAGGCTGCAAGTTTCGCAAGAGCGTCTGCAAATTGATTCTCTTCACGAGGTAGATGTAGATTAGTGACTTGATCAAAGAACTGGGCAACTTGATCTATTCTGGCCTGATAGGGTGCTAGACTGTCACTTCGAATTTTCCAGATCCCGTGACCTGGTTGATTATCAAGCAGGAGTCTCCACGAACTCGAAGATTCCTAATGTCTAGACTAACTACCGCTTGTAAACCAATAAGGCAAGCTTCGTATTTTGCAACGTTATTTATCACCTCAAAGTCGAGTTTGACAGATATTGGTGTATGCTCGTTGGGGAGGCATTAACACTGGTGGTTTTCCTAATATCTCTTTGATTCTGTCAAATGCCTTTTGGCAATCATCATCCCACATGGTATCATCTATTTTCTTTAGCTTTTTGAAAATAGGTTCACAAATCATAGTAATTTCGATATGAATCGACTCACATATTGTACTTTGCCCAGGAAACCTCTAACTTACTTCTCTGTTTGGGGTTGTGGTTTTTCGATTAGGGCTTTGATCTTGGATGGATGAATTTCTATTCCCCTCTAACTGACGACATGTCCTAGGAGTTTGCCCGAAGTTACTCCGAATGCAAATTTTTTAGGGTTGAGTCTCATGTTGTATTTGCGCAGTCTGAGAAAGAGCTTGCGAAGATTATCGATATGCCCTTTCATGTCTTTGGATTTGACAATCATATCATCTACGTATACCTCCACTTCTTTATGTATCACGTCATGCAATAACGTAGTTGCGGTACGTTAGTATGTAGCTCCGGCATTAAATAGTCCAAATGGCATTACTGTGTAGCAGTATGTGCCCCATGGAGTGACGAAAGCTGTATTATGCATGTCATCTTGGGCAATTTTGGTCTGGTTATACACGGCATACCCATCCATGTAGGATAAAAATGCGTGATAAGCTGTGTTATCTACTAATATGTCGATATGCGGCAGAGGGAAGTCATCTTTGGGACTTGCTTTGTTTAGGTGTCTGAACTCAACAGAAACCCGGATTTGTCCATCCTTTTTGGAAATGGGAACTACGTTAGCCACCCAGTCAGAATACTCGGAAACTTTAATGAAACCGGCTGTGAATTGTTTATCGACCTCTTATTTGATCTTAAGAGCCCATTCAGTCCTCATTCTACGGAGCTTCTGTTTTACGAGTTTGAAACCTGCCTTGATTGGAATTCGGTGCTCTGTGATATCCCTTCCGATCCCTGGCATATCTTTGTCAGACGAAGCTATAACGTCTTTGAACTCGTGTAGGAGGTCTACAAAATTTGCCCTCTCAGTCAGATTCAGGGTTGTCCCTATTCTAAGTTCTCGGGGTTCTAGTTCGGTCCCTATGTTGATGGTTTCAGTGTTTTCTATGACTGGTTCCCCTTTCCCTTGTAGTATTTCTTTGATTATATGGGGAGATAATTCAATCGAGTCTGGGTCTGGATTATCCTCATTGTCATCATAAACAGAATTGCATTTAGAAAAACACAAGGAGTAAGCAGCATCTGATTTATTCATATTAAATTTTGAAAATAGCTGAAACAAAGAGGCCATATGTTCAGTAGCCAGAGGCGGTAAAGGAACAACTGCTGGGACATTCCCCAAACTGCTATTATTATTAGATGCTAAGCTAGGAGAACAAGGGGATGAGGGGTGACGGCATGAGGAGACTCTCTAAGAACTTCGCTAGACTCGGACTCGGACTCCGACTCAGACTCGAATTCGTTGTCTTCTGGTTCTGCTCTGAACATCTCTCCTTCTCTAGTAGTGACTTTAAAGAGTTTCCCTTGGTTGTTGGTCCATTTGATCGACTATCTCCATCCTTTTGGTTGGCTTGAGCCAGTGTCGTTGATCAACGTTGTATGGTTGAAATGATCATCCTGAAGTATCATGGTAATGATCTCATTATGTGCAGCTCTGACGAATTGATCTTCTCCAAACAGAAGGCTAACTGCTTGTTCGTCTAAACAAGGTGTCTGAAGTTTTGACAGTAGGAACCGTTTCTGAGGGAATAAAGTAGCAATCGTAGAAGACCTCAATTCCAACTAATTGTATTCCTCTATAGTGCCAAGGCTCGGGAAACCCGCTAAAGTATTCTTGGCATTCTTCCCTAACGAAATATCCGTTTTGAGTAGGGAGATAAGGTTGCATCTGGATTCCCTTACTCTTACGATTTTGCACTTGAGTAAGAATTTCTAAGGTTTCCTCTTTCGTGGGTTTGTACCCTAATTCCAATGGTATCTTTCCAGAGTTCTCTTCTTTAGATGGTGCAAAGGTACTTTTCCTGGTAAGGTTTAATGGCATCCCCGGGAAATATCCCTGGGATTTAAGTATGTGGTTGACCACTAGGTTAGAGTACGGGTCAAAATATAGAGGTGCCAACTCACTCTCTACGAGATTCACACTCTGAAATCCTCCAAGCTCATATATTGGTTCCGTGATTACTTGATTGCTGAAAAGTTTCTCTATCACAACCTTGATAGGTGACGAAGTTATCGTCACTACTTTGCCGTTTATAGGAATTTTATTTTTCTGGTGTAGGGTGTATGTTACTGCTTTAGAAGCATGAATCCATGGCCTTCCTAGAAGTATGTTGAAGGATGCTTCAATGTCTACAATCTGGAAGTTAACCTTTCGCTCGATTGACCCAGTGGCTATGGTGAGGTTGACTAGCCATACTAACTTCCGTCGTGTCCCATCGTATGCTCGAACACCTTGGTTGGTAGGAGTTCAATTCGTTTCTTTCTTGCCCAGTTTACGTGTTGTCTTCAGTGGTATGACATTGACTACATAGCCATCATCTACCAAAGTCATGGGTATATTCTTCTTTAGGCACGTGATTGTGATATACAGAGCGAGGTTGTGACTAGCCCCAAAAGGAGGTAAGTCTTTATCTGAGAAAGTTACTGGGTTACTTAGCGTGACTGAATCTTGGAAGACCAAGTTAACTAAATCGTCGGGTGTAGAGTCGTGTGCTACATTTAGCTTTGCCAATGCTTGGAGTAGAGCTTGGCGATGGGGGAATGCACTTGCAACTAATTACCACACTGAAAGACCAGCCTTTGTCTTTTGTAGTTGCTTTAGTAGATGGTCAGTAGATGTGCCCTCAACATCATTTGGGGTGATGACAGTGGTATTAGTAATTAGACCATTAATAGTAGGACAGTTCTGAGTGACATTCTGATAAGGGCGTCCTGATCGAGTGAGATAGCTTATATCTTGATCTTCCATATTTTGAGTTTGAGAATGTTTTGTGAGGTATTTATTCATCGTCATTGGCCCATATTCCGTTGACGGTATTGAGGTCTTTTAAACTGATGATTTCATTTTCTAAAGTGATGACTCGTTCAACCAGGTTGTGACATGATGTGATCACCTCTTGCATTGTAGATTATTGGGATTGGATTAGAGATCGTGGTGCGCTTTCTTGGGGTGTGGTGCCCGGAATGCGTAGGGATGTCACGATGGTTTCGATCTCTGAGACCTGTCTCCTCACATTTCTAGCCCATGCGATGAAGTCATCGATGGTAGAAGAAATGGTGGAATACCTTTCCTCATTTTCGAGCATGTTTATTTCATCTTCAAATGGGGAGATATGGCGCGAGCAATCCAAGGAGGATTCTTCATCCGTGATCATTAGCATTCCAAGAGGATTCTTAGTGTTGTGGGGTATATGCCTCCTGGGGGTATGGGTAGACGTCCATCCTCAATCATATCTTGAAGGACATGCTTCAATTTGAAACATTTCTCTATGTCATGCCCTTTGCCCCTATGATACTCACAGTAAGCATTCGCATCCCAGAACTTACTCTTCTTTTTTGGATCAGATGTAGGTCCTATAGGCCGGAGCTTCCCTTGTTGAGTCAATCTTTTTAAGGCGCTGGAGTATGTGTCGCCAATGTTGGTGAACTTCCCTTGAGGGTTGTTCTTTCTTAGTGTTTCAACAAGGTTGACCTCATGAGTTTTGTTAGTGGAGCCGTAAGAACGACTCGTTGAGCCTTGATACCCGCGACCTACCGTTTTAGACAAGAGTCCCTTTCGGATGTCGTCTTCGGACCCTGGCACAGTTAAGTCTTTAAAAGACTTTATATTCTGGTATCTTAGGTGGTTTGAATAGATAGGTCTTAGATTGTCCACGAACGTTTCCACAATAGTGGCCTCATATGGACGTTCGACTAATTGGGTACTAGTCTTGCTTCACCTACTTAGGAAGTCGGTGAAACCTTCCTTCTCATTTTGAGTTAGGACCTCTAGAGGACGCATGTTAACTTAAATTTCAGCATTGTCTGCGTATTGTTTGGTGAATTCAATTGCAGCATCATCCCAAGTTGTAATCTTCTTGTGATCTAGGGAATAGAACCATAACTTGGGAATGGTGTTGAGAGATTAAGGAAATATCCTTAGGAACATCTCTGGTTTGATGTCTTTGATACACATATAATCCTTGAAAGCACAGATGTGGTTCAAAGGGTTCTCATGCCCTTTTAATTTCGGGATGTCAGTCATGTTGAAATTGGTTGGCAGCTGGCATTTACCGCTTCATATTTGCGATTGTTCTCCCTATAGATGTCATCTCCCTTGAGATACATTAGTTTTTTCTCCAAGTATTCGAGTCGCTTTTCCGCTCCAGTAAGAACTGGTGCGGTATCGAATTCAGGTTGTCCTACGATGAGTGGAATGTTATCGTGCACACTAGGAGCAGGAATGTCTGCGGGAGGCAATCTAGTTTCTACAGCAATGATTCGACCCTCAATGCCATTGAGGTGATCATAGGCTTGGTCTTGACTTGTTTGGAGATGAAAGAGCGCAGCTAGGATTTGATCATTACCATTTGGCACGGGTTGATGAACACTTGCTTGACTTGTTCCAGGCATCTTGAAAACTGGGCAAGAGATCGACGACGAATCAAAACACGATCGACCAATCTAGCACACTTACTCGAAAAGACTCGATTTGTGAAGTGAGAGTGTGACACTGTGTTTTAGTGAGTTTTGAAAATGGCTAGTTTGGAAATGTTTGTCCTAGACAACCGTAGTGTGGTTGTAGGAGTGTTGACTCGAAGTGGAGAAATGATTTTGACTAGACACTCGGACAGAGTTTCGACTCATTTTGCGCTACTTTAGGCCACCTTTGAAAATGCTTTACAGTTTTAAAAAGGATTTTGATTTTGAAAATTTTGTCATGGTTTATTTATAAAGTGGTGATCATGTAAGGGTATACACATTTAAACAAGCAGAATAACGGTATGCCGAGTGCATTTAAAATGGTTTTGGCTTAAAAGGTGGGTTGCAATACAAAGCAATCAAACCTAAGGTCTGTGGAGAGGTCTGCGCCAAACATGAGTAAGGCCGGTTCCTAGTCCATTTCCTCGAATAGTGAAAGCCCTTGGTGCTAACATGAGTACACACCGTGGTATGGTTGACATCAATTGCAATCCATCCTTAAGCCCAGATAAGAATTTGGACCGTCCAGACAGGACGGTTGGTCAAAAGGGTTGATTAAGGCCTAGGAAGGCCGAATAAAACGACCTAGGAAGGTCGAGTAATGAGAACCGATAACTGTCTCATACATACTATTCCCTAACCTCGTTCAAATTTCACCCTAGGTAACACGTAAGTGTATTATCCCCAGCGGAGTCGCCAAACTGTGATACATGGATTTCGCGATCCTTTCCAGGCCATGGTTGCATAGGGAACCACGGATGGAGAAACGAGGGACAACCGTAGAAATACACATTTGTGGAGTCGCCACCACCTTTTGTGGGAAGTTAGAACCGTTCGAATACCTTATGCCATGTCAAGACATAAAGTGATGACATGGACACTAAGAACTCGTTACCCTTAGCATTCTATGTCTAGAATTACTCTTGTGGATGCCAATGAACACGGGTGTTCACAGAGATCTAGAGTAAGGGGTGAGGGTACGTATTAGGAAGTTCTTTAATCGAACACCTAATCCCGCCCGCCTCGATAGTGGCCATTAAGTAATGATTAGGGAAACTCTTCTGTACTCGATATGTTGTTGGTTATATGCATGCAGTGCAACATCCATAATTTAATCTGAACATGTGAGCTTAGACTATGTCGGTGAACATGTAGTTTAACAATCAATTATGTCGAATAGGATTTAAGTTTGATTGTGTACGAAAGGTAAATCACACAAAGAATCATACAATAAAATGATTAAAACAAATTACAAAATAAATATTACAATTGATGACAATGAATACGGGATCTATATCGGAAATATACCGAAAAGAAAAATTTAAACGAAAAGGATAAATGATTAAAGGACGGATTAGCAGTGATATTTGGGTTAATAGTCGATTAATTACACAATTAAGCTACGTTGGAGCGAATCAGAAAGATCATAGACAAAAACCAACCCGGAACAGGCGCAGCAGTGCCTGCGTCCTCTGGAAGAGGCGCAGCACTGTGTGCGTCTGTTCCTGAGTTGGGTTCTTGCTGTGAAGCCAGAATCACGATCAGTTAGTGTTCGTTTGTGTATTTATGATTTATTAATGATGTACAAGTCGAATTTAACACTAATTATATCAAAGACAAATCTAGAGATTTGATATGATCAAATCTAACCTCTAAAGACACAATTTTATATATGACAAAACCCAATAATAATGATTATTAGGGATCCAAGTCAAGACAAACTATCTTAATATGAAATTATGATGAAAGATGATTTATAAGAAATAATAAAAACTAATAAAGGTTTTGAAAAGGGTTTGAGCATAAATCTGACATGAATCTTGCATTAGATGAAATAAATAAAATACAATACAATAAAAAGACGGGATTAAACACCCTCAGACTTACATGTTAACGAAACGAGATATGAACTAAAGTTACGATTTAGCGACAGCTTGACTCGAATGAAAAGAAAGTGCCCTCCCAAGGGGATGATTGATTAATTAAGATTGATTATTGTTGAGTTGGTCAAATTGGTAGGTCAAATGCAATAACGTGACGGGAACCCAGAAGGATCTGAGCTTACGTGGCCGATTGATCAAGCACATGTTGTCAAAATGCTTAGAGCAAGGTCTAGAAGGTAAAGAGTGAGAAAAGAAGGGGCGGAACACTCGCGTGCCTGAAAAGTGAGCACGAACCTCTCCTTATATAGGGAGAAATCCAAAGAGTTTTGGAATAACTCGAACACGGAAAGAAATCTAGAAAATATTCCGGAAACAAGCAAAACGAGTTGGGGAAGAAGCGCAATAGACACTGCGACTCTTGGAAGAGGCGCAACTCTTGCTGCGTCATTTCCCAAGCAGTTTCCTACTTTGAAAGAAAGATTTCCGCGTTTCTATTATGGAATTGCGGTAGATTTCGAATGCTTTCTAAATAAAATATGAATATATTTCACCTAAAATGATAACTTTTGAAACACTAAAATATCCGGAATATTCGCGAGCATTCAGACACGGTTTTAAAACACGGTTTATAGAAAATGAAGCGGTTTTTGACTCGGACTCCAAATAAACTCTAATGACTGTCAAAATGATCGTATCGATACGTAGATGACGACCAAGGGGTAGACACAAGTGTTTGAGCTATCAGTTGATGATAATCTAACAGAGTGTCATAAATCGTTCTGCATACCAAACATGCGGCCCAATAATCACTGGGTGGTTGGCGGAAGGTGTAGATTCGAGGTATCTACAACTTGGCCTCCAGATTGTCTCCCCTTTTGAATGTATTATGGTTGTTAAGAATACTTTTTATTTCCTTGTTGGACATGGAACGCTTGTATTTTCAAGAACAATTTGTTGTAATTGAATATTTGGTGACTCTGTTTTCAACCCAAGTCACTTTGTTCTTTTTTTTTGGTGAAATGTAAGCTTTTCATTAAAACATAAACGATTACAAATTATGTACTTCAAATTACCCATACAAGATTAAAACACCAATGCAAAAAGTATTACATTAATCTAAAGGAGTTAATCCATTCTTCATCTTGAGGTGAAACAACTCTCAGACCTGCCAATTTGTACTTTAACATTTGATTGATCTGCATAATGAGGACTTATGGACGCATCAGCAGGCCTTCAATACTAGATCTATTCCTTTGCTGCCATACAGAGTAGTATACAACCATTATTACAATCAAGCAAACCTTCTTAAAAGATGACCAAGGTCTTCTTTCTATCCATACCAGAGCATTCATAAATGGAACAGGAATACCTATACTTCTACACATACCATCCATGAATAATTTGAGATAATGACACTGCCGAAACAAGTGACAAGTTGTTTCTTCGGCATTACAGCAAATGCAACAATCAGGATCATCATTGATACCATGATTAACAAGATTCCCTTTGACAAGCAGCGCATTCCTGAGAACAAGCCAACAAAGGAAGTTGTGTTTAAGCAAAGACCACTTATTTCATTTCAATTTAGCCCATCCTACTTTTTGTTCTTTGTGTCTAAGCCATTCATAACCTGAGCTGACAGTATACCCCTTCTAATCAGCAATCCAAGTACCATTCTTATAGCCATTCCTTCGAGTATCACTTATTTTGCATATAGCTTTCCAATTCCCACATATATGGGTCCTGGGGCTATGTGTTTGCCATGTACCACCCTTCAGATACACATGGTGTACCCATTTAACCCATAAGCTATCCGGCTTGTTATAAATCCACCACACAAGCTTGCCCAGAATGGCAACATTCCAAGTAGTACTATACCTGATTCCCAGACCACCTTCCTGAATTGGAGTGCATACCTTTTCCCAGCTAACAAGAGGGACCTTCATGTAATTGCTTGTACCATCCCAGAGATAATTTCTGCAAATACTGTCAACTTTCTTCAAAATACCTTTGGGAATTATAAAAATATTAGCCCAGTAGGTCGACAGGGAAGTGAGGATAGATTTAACAATGACTAATCTTCCAGCATATAATAACTTCGTAGCATCAAATGACCTAATCCTTTCAACAATCTTATCAATAAGAACCTGACATTCTTTCTTTCCCAATTTCGCAGCTACAATGGGGACACCAAGATATTGGAAATGAATTGTACCCTCCATACATCCTGAAACAGTGATAAGATGATCCTTCACTGCCCTCTAAACTCCATTGAATTAGATATTAGACTTTTGACTATTCATATGGAGTCCTGAAGCTTTAGAAAATGATGCAAATGAGCGTAAAAGCACCATGACAGAGGTGGAGTCACCTCTAGAGAAAAGTAACAAATCATCAGCAAACATTAAATGTTGTAGCCTTAACTTACCACAAAGAGAATGAAACCTAAATTTCAACTGCTCGGTAGTAAATTGAAGAGTTCTAGTAAGGTATTCCATAGCAATTGTAATAAGTAAAAGAGACGGGGGTCTCCTTGCCTCAAACTTTTCTTTCCTTGAAAAAAACCAAATGGCTCACCATTAAGGACCAAAGAATATGAAGCTGAAGTTACACATTCCATAATTAACTTCCTAAAATGAGAAAGAAAATTCAAAGCCCTTAGCATTTGATCAAGGAAATCTCAGCTGACTGAATCATAAGCTTTTCTCAAATCCACTTTTATTAAGCATCTTGGGGACACAGAAGCTCTTTTATAGAGCCTAATAATATCCCGACAAATCAAAATATTTTTTATAATCTTCCTATATTTTTATAAAATCCTCCTTGATTAGGACTGATAATGGTTGATAAAACAGTAGCAAGTTTGGTACATAACAATTTGGAGATGACTTTGTAAATAACATTGCAACATGAAATGGGTCTAAACTAAGGGACATTGTCAGGCAAATCAACCTTTGGAATAAGGGTTACAAAAGTGTGATTCATTTTTTTAAGCAATTGCTCATTCCTGAAAATATATTTGACTACCAGGAAAACATTATTACCCACAATACTCCACGAGTCTTTAAAGAAAGCACTCGAATAACCATCAGGTCCAGGGGCTTTGTGATTTGGAATTGAGAAAAGAGCATCTTTTATCTCCTCAGTAGTTACAGGATTTAGAAGTAAATGCCAATGGTCTTCAGTACAAACAGGCCCTTTCTGAACAACCTGAATATTCACCTTCTCAACATCTTCTTTCACCCCTAACAGGTTAAGGTAGAAGGAAAGAAAAGCATTCTAAATTTGGATTGGATCAGAGCATCTAGTCCCCTGTCCATCAGAGATATTAAGAATCTTGTTCTGTGCCTGTCTTCCTTTAATATAACTATGAAAATATTTAGAATTCTTATCCCCATCTTGAACCCAAACTGCTTTAGATTTATGGAGAAGGAAGCTATTACACGCATTTTGTAAGTCATGATATTCCTTTATTGCAACAATTTCAGCATTAATAAGATCATCATCAGTAAGGGGAAACTCTCAACTACTCTTGAATAAATTCTAAATGTTGCCAAGCCCTAACAGCATTATTCTCAACATCACCAAATAAGTTTCTATTAAGGGCTTTCAGAGGGATCCTCAAAAGTTTTAATTTTCTTACTATTTGGAACATAGGAGTACCAAAAATAGGAGAATTCCAAACTTGGGCAACACAACTCAAACAATTATCTGCACCACTCCACATATTGAAATATTTAAAACATTTCCTTTTCCTTTGAACATTATTGACCATCTGAATAACACAAAGGGAAAGTCACTTGGTTTGTTGAAACTTTATCGTTCTAAAATTATCATTATACACTTCTCGCACTAATAACATAAATTGTATCGACTCAATTTCATCATATTAGTATTATGATGATTGAATCATTATAATAAGTTCAAAAGCTAAGAATTCGATTTTCACTTTGAAAGATCAATTGTTAAGTCAAATTAAGTTATTGAACACAATGTAGCGAATCTACCAAACCAATTGGCCACACCACTTATAAAGATAGTAAATGACATGAATATTAGTCCACCTCTTTAGCTTATAGAACTAGTCTATCTCGAAGCTAAGATTTGATGTCTTTACAATAAGGTCTTTATTAGATCACTTAAGGTCATGTTGTGATACTTCTACCTCCCTCACGAGTATGAGTACAAAATTGTTTGTGGCTCATAAGGCTATCTTTAAATAAAATAGTTTTATTTTTCTAAAGATAGAGTGGGAGAAAATAAGCCACAATGCAAAACTAGTTAGGAACTAGTGACGAAACCACAAGAAAATGTTCTTAGGTTAGACTCAAGACTAGTGAGCAGACCAAAAGAAAGCGTTCTTAAGTAAATCCTTCAACTAATGACGAGACCAAAAGAAAATGCTCTTGATATAGTAAGACTATGAACTATGAAGTGGAAATACCTAGAAATTTTAAATTTTTATTTTCTAAAGAGACTTATGAAACTAAATGGAATCTAAGCAAAGGAATGATGTATTTGGAGTTGTCCAATAATAAATCATTTGATAGACATGAAGATGTTTTATTTAGAGTTGTCCAATTATAGTTGCATGGATAGACATGAAGATGTCTGCAAAAGCTAAGTTAATGTGTAACTATGCGTAGATCCAAATCATTAGTGAAATACCTCATAGTAGGAGTGTACAAGATACACAACAAAACCACATGTCCAAATAGGAATTTGGAATGGGATGTGTACATGACACAAGCCTAAGATTTCTACCAACCCTAAGAGGTTATGATGAACCTTTCTATTATGAGATATAAGAAGAGTTTCACTCGAATTGTCGAGGTCATGTATAGACATGAAGTTCACTGGGAGTTAAAGTCATGTATAGACATGAAGTTCAGTGGGAGTTAAAGTTATCATGTAAAGACATGAAGTTCAGTGGGAGAAACTGTCTTCCACGTGAATGATGTATCACTCATTGTAAGTGACGTATTCATATTATCTTTTTTAAAGGAGTGGTTGGATTTTAATGCTGGATGAAAGAGGGCTACAGGTATAATAAAATCAAAATCTATTGTGGAATAGAAGATTTGAGCTCGGCATTTAGAAAAGTGTCTTATATCGATAAGATCCTTTATCTATTTCAACAAGTAAAATAGGTTATTTATGTTGATGAAAGTGGGATCAATATGAAAAGGTCATAGTCATCCACTGAACCTAAGAGTTGTTGATCACATGAGTACTAATGTTCCCGCCATTAGGCCAATCATGTATGCCATTACATGCACGTACCTAAATGACTTGTATGCTGGGAGCATGACAAGCCTATAACAAATCAGTCCTCATGAGTGTCATTGGGTAGCCTACAATAACATCCATAAGATTCTCAAGGAGAACTAGGGATTCATTCTTGTGTTTGGTAGAGAAAATTTGGACATGGGGTAAAGGTTACACAAACCAAAATTTCTAAACTTATAAGGATTTATCGAAATCCTAGGCGTACTTTTGTTATACAAGAAGCGAATAACTAAAAGGATGATTGAAGAGTCGATCATTAGAAATTCTAAAAATAAAGAATTAGTAGATTATGATGAGGATAAGGTGGATTACAAGGAGATAATGGTAGATCTTTTCACCTAAATACCTATCACTTATCATGATAACGAGTGGGAGCATCTTTCCAGTTAAAGAGCCCAACACTAGATAGAGATCTAGACATGTACGTAGATGAATTCATGTTACTAGGAATAACGTTGGACGGAATGAAAAACAAATTCACAAGGTTGGAATAAATGAATACATGGTATATTCACTACGCAAGCCTTTATTGCATTTAATAAGATCGTCATGAATTGTCATGGACGAAATAAACTTTAGATTATATGATATGAAGCAACAACATTGTGTTGATTGTTCATATATGATAATCACATTTATCGTTTGAGTTTCTAAAACTCGTTTTTGTGCTTTGTTATATCAAAATGGGTTGTAGAGACAATTTTGGACCCCATTAAAGTGGATTGGATTAACATAGCATTGGCCCCTACTTGCTTATATGAGGTGAATTCTCCAAGTGACTAGAGTGTGATTTGATTCATGGAAAGTTCAAGTGCCATAAGGTCATAAGGGATGACCAATCGATCACATAGACAAACTGTAAGGGACAATCTGTCGAGCAGTGACCGCTTATAGTGTTCTTGCCATTCTTGTAGCCTAGTTGTGGCAAGAGCTACTATAGTATTCTTTTTTAGTCGATTCTTTAACTAAAGTATGTTCGCCTAAAGTGGCTCAGTTTCAGAGTGACTTTGATTTATGCTCTACGACCTTCGTAACTGGGGTCAAATGGGCATCTTTTGGGTCATGATGAGCTATGGCTATTCGAAGGGAATAGTCCGATAAGAGTTGTCCACCCCTTATTAGGGTTTTTTTTAAATCTCAACGCCACTCGACGGTAGTAACCTGAAAAATGTGTGGCCACGCTCGGAAAGTATCTTTAGTAGATAATTCCGGTCAGACAGTTACACTTCAGATCAAGGAAAAAACCCATAATATGATCAATTGCAAGTACAACATGCAAGACACCTTGAGTTGAGTGAGAGTTATGTAATAGGACAAGAGAATTGGTGACACACAGTTGTCTCTGACAAGTGGGAGATTGTTGGAGTGAGTGTCTTCAACAATAGTGTGATCACTTCATTAAATCTCAATAATAAGAATACAAAGGGATGATGAATATTATAGTCAACTGGTCAACATTAATCGTTAACGATTGGCACACTTGAGTTCAATTTTACTGTCTTATGACGGCGGTGATCAGTTGATCCTTTGAGGTCACACCTAAAGGACAATCTCCTAATCATGTACATTAATTAATTGTATAGCGATAGAGATTAATTAATCCCTTAAATTGAACCAAGTTTAAATTATAAGTTAGAAATATATCTTATTGTAATGATCGGGCCTGTCGCAAGCCTAATACAAAGATAAATTACCCAGACTAGGCTAATAACAAATTAATGTAATTAGGGAAGTAAGGGTCGATCCTCAGGGAGATGGTGTTTCCTATGGAATGTGAAATGTCTCGCAATTGAGTTCTATCTAACGAATATCTGGGTTTTGGGATTTTTATATCTAAACTAATATAAAGCATAAATGAAAACAAAATAAAAACAAATGAAAACTATAAAGCAAGTAATGAAAAGCATCTAGGGAAATAGGTTCACACATGTAGATTGACATATTGATGAAATTGGATATGGAACATGCAAATAATTCATTGTGAGTTCGTAAGAATGATGTGTTCATTACAATCATAGATCAGATGGTCTAGCAGGCATTTAGGCGATTTACTAGGTCTTAATCTACCATGTCATGCTTTGTCTATTCAATTCACGTATTTCTACTTGGAAAAGAATTCCATTTTAGTCGATGATTTCCGGCCAGAAGTCGTTAACTATCATTACAATCCAAACATGCATAGACACAACGTTTTAAAGGCACAATTTCTTTTATCCAATTAACATCTTTTAATCAATCTAACATGGCTACCCTACACCCTACAAAGGTGACTACTTACTCATGATAATGTCTAAATCTAAAATGATATTAACAATGAAAACTAGGATTGACATGTTTATTTGACTCTTTATATGGCGATAATAACGACGCTAATTGATAATCTAGGAAATGAAATGACGATTATAACAACACTAAAATGAATCTAAGACAATATGTATGGAAAATAATAATCAAATAGAAAACAATAAAGGACATTAAACAAGGGATAAAACAGAAATACCTATATGACGATCAATGACGATAATGATAACAATAATAGAAAATCCTTGCACATAATAAACGATCCACCAATTACAACGCTTGAACCACACAAAGGAGATTACAAGGATGAAATTCTTACTGATCTAAGCTTATGTTTTGATATGAAATGGACAGAAATAAACTAAGAACAAAAGACTAAAGAAGAAGAAAATGAGAGTAGGGAGGCTAATTCCCCCTCCTCCTAATCTAAGGAGAAATGTAAGAAGAGAAGAGAAGTGGATTGTAGAAAGGTGTGTTTTGAGAAGAGGGCTGGAGCATCTATATATAGCATTAGGGTTTCGTGGGGAAGAGGTCGGGCATTAAACACATAGGACAAAAGTAGGAAGTTGTAGCCGTCATGCTCGAATCAGCAAGGATACCCGATCGGGTACACACTTACCCGATCGGGTAAGTGGGCATCTAGAAGTATTTGACTAACGTTTCATCTTCCTTCGCTTTGACTTGACTTCCATCATTCCCCTTGACCTCTCCAATCGGGTTTGTTGATAGGGTTTGATGCAAGGCGATGAATTCTTCCGCCTAATTGATTGATCTTCCGACAACTACGAAACTGTTTTTGCTTCTTCTCTCTTTTGAATTAGTGAACCTTCTTGAAATGCCTTTCACTTGGTCAAGCTTTCTTCTTCAAATCGTCGGGTTCTAGGCAAATGCTCGGGAATATAGAAAAATGGCGTAGAAACGTCACTTTCCCTACAAAACAGGTTAGAACATAGGAATTCGCCTAGAAGACGATATTAGCTCATAAATTGGCTTAACAAAGCACAAATGACATACAAAACCGAGCTAAATTGGGGGTTAAAATCATATAAATATTCACTTATCAAACTCCCCCAAGCTAAACCTTTGCTTGTCCTCAAGCAAACATAACAAAAAATACCAGGACAAGGGTTGCAAGCATTGGCTACTACACCATCAGGAAACAAATCTCAACGTATAACTTTGGAAACATAATGAATCATAACCCAAAAACAACGTGGGCAAGAATGATACATAAACATGGCTGAGATTTACATAACGGCGTAGCACAAAGAATTTCACTATAAAATTTTCGTCTCTTGCATGATCTTTTGACAAATGGACTCTTACGACACACTCGAACACTCAATGTATGTAGAAGGTGATTTATTTATGTGTATGTTTTTGAGACACTCACCTATCTACGACTTATGAAAATGTGTCCGCAGTCTAATATGGTAAACAATTCAAAACACAAGTCAAAGATCACAATGACATAGAAAAGAAGCCGAAAAAGAAATGAAGAAGGCTTTGGGAAATGGGTGAAAGGTGGACAAATAGTTATGGTCATGTGAAGGTTAGAGTGAGCTAGAAACTGACCAATGATAAATGAATAATCAATCCAAACTTTCGATCAATTTTCCAGAAGACGAAAAACGAAGCCAGAAGTAACAGATTTGGCTTATTACACACGAAACACAAGGGTAAACTCCTTCTATTGATTTGACATTTTGAGGAGATACTCACAACTTCTTCTCTTATTTCTTTTTTCTCTTTTTCTTCGATTTCTTTTTTTTTTCTTTTTCTACTTTTTTTTTTCTTTTCCTCTCTGAACATAACATTGCTTCTTGAACATTTTGGTTCTTCCAAATTCACTTTGACATATAAGAACAAATCTTCTCAAAAGAGCACTCATACATCATAGTCTAGCTACTAGCTCAAAAGGTAGGCAGTTTTTATATGTAGCTATTATTTTGTGAATCATTTGTATGAAGTGGCTAATTTTGAGGTGTAATTCAAAGTGAAAAAAAAGCTTCAAATCTTAGTGAATCATGAATGCAATGCTTATAGAAATGAAATGAGAACCATACTTATGCGTTTTGACATGACACTTATCACAAGGAGAACTACACACACCTAGATGAGACTGGGTATAGATGTACCAGTCTAAGGAGGTTCTACCTTACAATATATGTAACTTGCCAAATGTCAAGATCAAGCGTACTCATCTATAGATTCATTCCATGCCTACTGTGTACAAGACTTCCCCATGTATGCACAATTTAATGAATATTGAATCATTATCTTTTGAAAGCTCTAAGTTTGGGAAATGTAACATGATAGCAAGCAAGCAAAGCATGAAAAGCATTCAATTGTGTTCAGAAATTTTTAAATTTTCTCAAAAATCTTCTCTTTCTCTTTATTCAAAATTTGAAAAATGATCAACTAAAATGCAAAATGGGAAAATGCAATCCCTCCCCACAGCTAAACATCACATTGTCCTCAATGTGAGCACAAACACAAAATATGCAATGAGATGCTTAATGGGGAAAAGGAAAAATGAAAGAAGAGTGAAGCTTACTAGTCAGCGCGGACTCCCCCAAGCTAGTCTTTTGGACTTGACAAGGAAGGTCTTTATAGATTCTTCAAAAACTCTTTCATCTGCAAAATAAATCCTAACAACGAAAAAGGGAATACAAAAATAAAAGTGCAAAAGGAAAAGGAACACGGGTTGCCTCCCGAGAAGCGCAATTTAAAAAAGTCTTGCTAGACTCCATTCCTTTCTTTGAAATCATCCTTTATCTTTAAGCTCACTATCATCCAAGCTCATCTTTATAGCGTTCTTTACATTCTCTATCCATTCCAAACTTTTCCGAGAATAGCCCCTTCTAACACTTTTAGCAGTAGTGCTTTTAGTATGCTCCCCTGCAAGAGAATCAACACTAACATGGGCCTCCAACGGATCCGTCAGTAAGAATCGAGGCATAGAAGAAACAATAGAAGAGTCATCAACATTAAGCACATAACATGTGTCTTCTAACACGGGACTCCGAACGGTGGAATTTTTACTAAAAATCACCTTGTCATCTCCTATCTCTAATGTCTACTTCCCATTCTTGACATCAAAAACTGCACCAGTGG
>JAIUZE010021566.1:0-38575 GCA_022085475.1 Heliosperma pusillum | reverse complement strand
ACTTTAAAAAGTCAAAAAAAGGTCAAGACGACTTAAAAGTCAAGAAAGTCCAAGATGACAAAAACGGGGGATTTTCATGAAATCTCTCAGAAATTCCAAATACGAACTCGGAATTTCAAAATACGACTCGAAACAATAAATTCTATTTTAAAAACTTATGTCTGCTGAAAAATGTTAGTAAATATTTTTACTAGAAAAATTGGGTACTTTTCGGGTTGTTACACAAACACCTTCCAGCAGGTTCCAGCCGGTCAGGTGGACCGACTGCCGGCAACCCGGCTGGTACCATGTGACATACGAAAAATCCAAGGAAAAGAGCAGTGTGTCCCAGCCGGTCAGGTGGACCGGCAGCCGGCTACCCGGCTGGGACCAAGGGTATATGAAAAACCAAAGTCAAATAGAGGGGTGTCTCAGCCGGTCGGCTGACCGACTGCCGGTCGGCCGGCTGAGATCAATTTCATGCATCAACCATTACGTAACATCCAAAATATATAGCCACTGCCCCAGCCGGTAGGCTGACTGGCTGCCGGTCGACCGGCTGGGGTCAACTTCACTCGAAAATCATCATTTAACAATTATCGATTATTATCATAAATCATCAATTCTCATATCGATTCTCAACAAACAACAAGTATCATCATCAACACAGTTTCTAAGATTATCAATCATATTCTAAATATGATTCCTAACATAGAAAACACGTAAAACACGTAAATGATATCGACTACCCTTCATCGTTACCTTATTGCGTCTTCACTCCGCGTCAAGGTCCTCTTCAATCAAGAAGTAGTCTTTGTCGGGATCTTGAAGGTCACCACCTACAAATAGTTAATAAAAGATGAATATGATTCACCTAGAGAAAGGCGGAAAGTTTGAAAAGCGAGAAAGACGGTAATTTTATTATCAATACGGATAGAGGAAGATAAGAGGGGAAGAATGAGACGAACTTACGTGAATTTGAAAGAGAAATGAAAGAGTTATGACGATTATAAGACGGATCAAAAATGGAAGTTATGCTTTTGGGGTTTTCTTAGTGAGGAAGAAAGAAATGTTGAGTTGTGAGGAAGTTAGGGTTAGGGTTAGAATAAGTAGAGAGTGAGTGGAAAAAGTCAAGAAAAGTCAAAGACGTCTTAAGACGGGATTCACTTGAAATCTCGCATAATATCCAAATACGAACTCGGAAATTCTAAATTCAACACGGGAAATTAAATTCTAAATTAAAACTAAATTTCGCTGAAAAGTATCCGTAAAATATTTTTACTACTAAAATAGGGTACATTTGCGGGTGTTACAACACCACCACACAATTATCAAGGTACTCACTAAAAGTGCGGTTCATTTGATCCATAAAAATAGCGGGAGCATTTGTCAATCCAAATGGCATCACCTTGAACTCATAATGACCATACCTTGTACTAAAAGCGGTCTTCGGAATATCAACATCACGAACGGGAATTTGGTGATAACCGGATCTCAAATCAATCTTGGAAAAAGTAGAAGCACCCTTTAGCTGATCAAACAAATCTTCTATCCTCGGCAAAGGATACCTATTCTTGATTGTAATCCGATTCAATTCACGATAATCAATACAAAGCCTCATAGAACCATCTTTCTTTTTCATAAAGAGAACGGGAGCACCCCAAGGCGAGGCACTTGGTCGAATAAAACCCTTCTCAATCATATCATCTAGCTGCTTCCTTAATTCCTTCAACTCGGTTGGAGCCATACGGTAAGGAGCTTTGGCTATGGGTCCAGAACCAGGTACAAGGTCAATAAAGAACTCAACATCACGCTCGGGAGGAATCCCAGGCAAATCTTCGGGGAATACATCAACGAATTCTCGAACAATAGGCACATCTTTAATACTTGGCAAATAGGTAGTTGAAGAAGTCACAATACACAAGTATGCTTGGTGACCCTTTCTAACCATGCTTACCAATTTCATTGCGGAAATCAAAGACACACCTTTTCGGGGATGAGATCCCTTATAGGTTATTCTAACTCCTAAAGGACTCTTTAAATGAATCTTTTGATCACGACACTCGAACCTAGCATGGTGCAATGCTAACCAATCAATAACTAGAATTATATCGAACACTCCTAGAGGGAACTTAAGGAGATTAGCGGGAAAGATAGAACCCGCAATAGATATTGGGACATTAGGATAAAGAGTAGAACAAGAGATAATATCTCCGGATGGTAAGGATATGGGAGTATCCTCACTAGATGTAGGCTCGATAGATAATTTATTAGCATAAGTCGAAGACACAAAAGACATAGAAGCACCGGTATCAAATAGAATAAGACACGGTTGCTCTAAGATTGAGAACATACCCATAATTATCTCCGGATGAGAATCGGCTTCGGCACCGCTCATAACAAAGATAGAACCCTTAGGTTTAGCAGTAGGAGGGGGCAACTTTCGATCGGGGCAATCATCATAACGGTGACCACCCATTTGACAAAAGTAGCAAATATAAGGTCGGTTGGAACAAGACACACCGGGGTGGTGTGGAAGTCTACAACGGTTGCAAAAGCGACCTTGAGCTTGAGCTTGAGGAGCATAAGGCCTATGAGCCACATTAGAAGTAGCTCGCGGAATGAAAGGAGCGGGAGCTCTTTTATTTGCATTTGAAGAAGGATTAAATCTCCTCTTGTTGGCATAAGAGTTAGAAGAAGACGGAATAAATGGTCTCTTCCCATAGACATTTGGCCTAGGAGTGAAAGAAGGAGAGGGATTATTCATCATAGCTTCATCCCTAATGGCCTTCATGGAATTATCGGCCCACAAAGCATCATCATATAAATCCCCAAAGGAAGTAGTATTCCTCCTCACTTTACTTTGAAGTAAAGCACTCAGCTTGTTGCGGTAGTAGAAAGCTCGGTCCTCGTCATCTCTGATAAGTCTCGGAGCAAAATGAGCAAGCTTGTTGAACTCCGTAGTGAAGTCCTGTGCCGACAAGTTACCTTGCTTGAAGTCAATAAACTCCTTGAGCATTTGTTGCTTAAGCTCCTTAGGATAGAATCGACCTTCCACTAGAGCTTTAAAACAAGCCCAATTGAAATCATCTTCAAGAGTAGCGATGGCGCTAGTAATCGCCCACCAATTATCTGCTTCCCTTACAAGGAAGTGCTTTGCGATCCTCACCTTGTCCTCTTCACGGACTTGGTATAGATCAAACTGCTTCTCCATTTCTCGGAACCATTCCGATAGCTCCGTAGGGTCCGACTCTCCACCGTAAAGTATAATCTTACTCCTAGCTATTTGACCTGCCACCCAAGCGTAGCCTCCTTGGTGGTTATCTTCTCTACGAAGGGGAACTTGGTTGGCTTGAGCTAAAGCCGCATCTTGTTGATTTTTCAACACTTGCGTAAGATCTTCCAGCATAACATTCTCTACTACTTGTGGTCTAACCATCTTCATAAGAAACAAAAACAAATTAAGTTACTCCTATCAATTAGCATAAACAAATAGACTATCAAGTAAAGCCCTTAACTTCTACCCATCTCTCATTTATTATTTCAAGGTCAAGTAGTTTAAGTTTAGGGTTCACGTGTGTGCGTCGGGAGCGATAAAGCTCTGATACCAACTGTGACAACCCTCCCGAATGCGGAAATAAAACATAACAAGCATATGATTTAAATAGCGGAAAATACGATGTTTTTAAAACTTTATTAAATGCAAGAAGAAGTATACGAGGAGTGTCAAATATTACAAACCAAAGTACGAAATATACTACAACAAGAGACGTAGTCTCTCCAAATGTTGTCAAAGTAAAAGTGATTAGCAAACAAGCTAAATAACGTCTAGAGGTGTTTCATCTAGGGACAACGCCCGCTAGCTCACACCCGAACCCAAAATACCAAGCAAAATGCCATCCAATCAAGCAACCTGTTCATCCATGAAAAACATGAACGCCACAGTCAGTGGGGAGTAACTCCGGGTTCTCCCAGCCATATCACATTAAACGTACATAAAAGGAAATACAAAAGTAGAAGCACACATATATAGATATACATGTGAAATACGATAAGGATAGATAGGCAATTCAATATATAATGATAAAAGGATAAGAAGTACAATCCATAACCATCATGTTATAGATAGACTCGGGGAGGACACTCTTAGGCAACCGAATACGCTCACTAGGGCTTGCATCTCACCGTTAGCGGTATAAGTTTGATAAGATTGAGACTCGACAAACAACCCATGCCAAGTCATGCGAAGATCATAAGTAATCAATCATATAATCATCCATTCAAACATACGAAAACATTGACGACATCTCTCACAGTAAATGAAACGCACTAGCACCGTGTACATGGCAAGTATGATTAAAAGGCATCCACGAGATAAACATTTCCTTGAACGCATACACGATGACATTTCGTATATGTAGACTAATTTCCTCCTGGTAGCACGACGATATAAATATCCGGTCCTAGTCTAAACCTGGCCAGAGTCTCGGAATAAACCATTTTCCGATTCGACATGCGATGACATTTCGCATCCAAGACTTGGTCAATCATTGACGCCGAGTACCCCAAATTCGGTCGACATTCACGAAAGAGACGGAAAAGAGCACAAGCCTCATAACAAGCGGTACGCTACATGCAAATAACACCACCTCGCAAGTACACAACATTTGACAGCCGGGTCGATCAACGCAAAGCGTTCGCCTCCCAACAACGTCGTCGTATGCCCACTAACACATGCAATTAAGCAGTAAGGATACATCCCCGTTCCGACATTCCAGCCTTACGAACGTGGATGTAGCCAAGGGAATGAGAGTACAAAGCACATAACAAAATAGTGCTCAAACCGTAACATTTGTAAAAACCGACTCAAAGTGGGACATACCAAAAACCGTCACAAAACATGCGATACAAGCGAGTGAAATATCATATATTCAAAACATTAATATTTAAAGTCATTCCGTAAATTTATACGATAAATGAACCATCGGAAAGATTATAAATGAAAACGTAAACAAGAATTACAAAGAACTTCCAGCAGGTGCCAGCCGGTCAGGTGGACCGGCTGCCGGCCACCCGGCTGGTACCTTATGTCATATGAAAAATTCAAGGAAAAGAGCAGTGTGTCCCAGCCGGTCAAGAGAATCGGCTGCCGGCTACCCGGCTGGGACCAAAGGCATAAGAGAAAAACCAAGGAAAAAGGCAGAGGTGTCTCAGCCGGTCGGCTGACCGGCAGCTGGTCGGCCGGCTGAGACCTAAATCATGCATAAATTCTCACGTAACACAAAATTATACAGCCTTTGCCCCAGCCGGTCAGCTGACCGGCTGCCGGTCGGCATCACACGAAAATCACCATTTCACCAAGGATCAACATTTAACAACAATCATCTATCATCATAAATCATCAATTCTCATATAAATTCTCAACTAACAACATCCATTACCAACAACACAATCCCTAAGCTTACTAATCATATTCTAATTACGATTTCTAACATAGAAAACACGTAAAACACGTAAATGATATCAAGTAACCCTTCACCGTTACCTTTTTGCCTCTTTACTCCGCGTCAATGTCCTCTTCAATCAAGAAGTAGTCTTTGTCGGGATTTTGGAGGTCACCACCTACAAATAGTTAATAAAAGATGAATATAATTCACCTTGAGAAAGACGGATAATTTGAAAAGCGAGAAAGACGGTAATTTTATTACCAATACGGATAGAGGAAGATGAGAGGGGAAGAATAAGACGAACTTACGTGAATTTGAGCGAGAATTGAAAGAGTTATGACGATTCTAAACTTGGAAGAAGATGGAAACTAGGTTTTGGGGTTTCTTGGCGAGGAAGATGAAAATGTTGAGTTGTGAGGAAGTTAGGGTTAGGGTGAGTATATGAGGGAGTGAGTGGAAAAAGTCAAGGAAAAGCCTAGGAAAAGTCAATGACTTCTTAAGACGTGATTCACTTGAAATCTCGCGTAAAATCCAAATACGAACTCGGAAATTCTAAATTAGACACGGGAAATTTAATTCTAAACTAAAACTAAATTTCGCTGAAAAGTATCCAAAAAATATTTTTACTATAAAAATAGGGTACATTTGCGGGTGTTACACATATTATACATTAAATAAATAAAAGAGAGAAGACTCCTATCTTGACTCCACTACCTAAAAACAAGTAGAGGAAAAAGAGTCCTCTTCTTCCTCCACTTGTGTTGGACGGTCCAAAAAGGAGAGGAGGAGAGTTTTATATAAACTCTTCTTCTCTACTTTCTCATCATCACAATTACTTTCACAAAAATTAGCAGTAATTTTTGGTGTTCATTCTAGCACAAGCAAAGGCATTTCTCAGAACAACTTGGGTGCAACAATTAGGAGAATATCATCTCGATATTTGTTCTTAGGCCATATTGCTAGGACCGAAGGTTAATTCTAATCTTTATGCATTTTGTTTATAACTCGTATTTCATATATTATAATTTCGTTATAATCCTTAAATTTCATGTTGAAATATACCGATATTTCCCAATATAATGGCATTACACTAACACTAGCCCCTAAATCACAAAGGGCTTTATCTATGGCTAAGCAACCTATATTACAAGGAATAGAAAAACTCCCTGGATCTTTTAGCTTAGGTGGTGATCTGGATTGCAACACAGCACTGCATTCCTCAGTAAATGCAATCGTCTCCACTTCATTAAAGGACCGCTTCCTTGTCAATATATCCTTCATAAAATTTGCATAGGCCGGCACTTGAGTGATCAAATCGGTAAAAGGGACACTCACTTGCAAATTCTTGACCACTTCCATAAACCTCCCAAACTGTTTATCAAGCTTGGATTTATGTTGGCGGTGCGGAAAGGGAAGTGCAATGGCAATTGGCTCGGCTTCTTTGGATTTGGAAGATGAATTAGAAGACTTACTATCCTGATCAGGGGTTGCTCGATCGAGTAAAGGGGTTGCTCGATCGAGTTTTTCAGAACAGTAACTTTCAGAAACATCCCGAGCTGAATTTTCGAAAATTTTCTGGGTGGCTCGATCGAGCAAGGGGGTGCTGCTCGATTGAGCAACCTTATTTTCAGCCCCTTTTTCGCTGTTTTTCGAACTTTTACCAGCAACTTCCAAGATTTCATCGGTTTCATCCCCTATCATTTCAGGGCCTTTGTAATGGGTTCCACTCCTCAAAGTGATAGCATTGGCTTGTTCATGTGGAGGGTGTCCTTGGGGAGGAAGATTACCTGGTTGTTTATGTGGATTTTGAATTGCCAATTGGGCAATTTGAGTATCAACCATCTTGTTATGAGCTATCAGTTGTGAGATCTGAGCATCTTGCTTTTGTTTTATCATAAGACTTTGCTGCAACATGGCTTTAAATTCCGCCATATCATTACTTGGAGGTGGTGGAGGTGGAGGTTGTTGAAAGTTTTGGCCTCCTTGATTGGAACGATTGTAATTACCTTGGGAATTGCGATTCTGAGGAATCACATAAGAAGAACCTTGTTGCGGAGGTGGCGGTGGGGTAGGATTAAGAACATTCTGACTTCCGTAAGAGAAATTGGGATGCTCTCTCGTCCTTTCATTATAAAAGTTAGAGTAAGGTGTACCTTACTTAAAAGATTGAAAGGCAAGTACTTGCTCAACCGTACTCATACACTCAATTGCATTATGCCCCATAGTACCACATCTTTCACAGGTTGGCTCTTGTTGAACCATGGCATGAACCGTTTGCTTATTTTCCAAGGACTTTAAAGTTTGTAACTCGGCAATTTTGGCAGTTAATGCCTCCAACTGAGCTGCAACGGCATTGTCCGAACCTCCTCGCCTCGCATTACCCCTGGGATTTCCATACTCAGCAGTGTGAGTAGCCATCTCATCAATTAACTTACAAACATTGGCATCAGTAGTGTTATTTTGGAATCTTCCATTTGCAGCAGAATCTAACAATGTTCACTGATCATCATATAACCCATTATAAATCTGGTTGCATAGGAACCAAGTATCAAAACCATGATGTGGAACAGACTTGAAAAGCTTTTTGAAGCGAACCCAGGCCTCATTAAAGTTCTCATTGGGACCTTGTTTGTGTTGAAGTAAGTGTCCTCCACAATAGTGCATTTATATAATAAATCTCATTTGGAATATACGTGGCATGATTAGTATATTTTGATACTCCACGTCAGTTGATTAACGTAAATCGGTAACGCTTGGCTGACTAGAGTTTGACGTTATTGTCGTATGACGGCGGTAATCCACTGATCCCTTTAGGTCACACCTATAGGATGAGACCCAAATAGAATACTAATTATTTGTATACGATACAGTTTAATTAGAACATTACATATATTTGATATGTACGTTTAGTTACGAGAGTTATTTATTGGAAATTGAGTTGCGAACTCATTCCACTTAAGTTTATTAGTCAATTATACGATAAATGACTGAATAAATTTTACGTCTTATTTTAATACGATTAAATAAGATTTAATTTAATGATTAATCGTTAATTCATTAAATTAGTTAAGGTTATGCATATATTTTGAGGTAGAGATAATTCGTTAATTATATTTACAAGGAGTTGTAAAATAAATTAACTGGGCATTGTGGGATCTATTATATATTGATATAATGTTAAAATATCACTTAAAAGTTAAGTATATAATTTGATTCATATAATTGTTACATGATCAAATTAACACTTAATTATACAAGATAATTAAGCATATGATTAATAAGTATTTGTGAGACAAATATCAAAAAATCAAAATGGTCCATTATGGAATCAAGTGGACCGGTTTTGAGTAGAGAAAATCATTAGTGATTTTACTCTACCAATTCCACACTCCACCATTTAATAATGATATGTTTTGACACAAGATCATTATCAATTTATAACCCACACTCAACCTATTTGCATGTGAATTAAATAAGAAGAAAAATCACCCTTTTGGGGCTTGTGATGTGCCGGCCAAATGCTCTTTAAAGAGCATTTTGGTTGCTCATTTTTCTTCACAAATTTATTCACTTGTTTTTGCCATACTTCTTACTAAAACCTCTTCTCTCTACAACTCTTCTAAATACTAATATTCTCTAAGTATTACTAGAGTAGTAATACAATAATATTAGTAGTATTTATCTTCACTTATTATCTAGTTAATAATAAGTTTAGATTATTTGGGTTTAATCTTGGGTGCAACAAGAAGGAGACCTTCAACTTTGGAGGTTATTTTATGGAGGATCATCCACTAATTACATGCTCAAGAACAATAAGAAGGAGTTCTTATTGTGCCCATATTGGACCGAAAATTTCCATTGTAAGGAAATTCATCTTATCTTTATATTTATGCTTTTATATTTGCATGCATGATAACTAGATCCTAAATCATTAAGTTAATGTAATTTAATGAACTAATTAGAGGAGTCTAATTTGAGGTCTAGGACTTTCAGTTTGAAACTTGTGATTTGACTTCGAATGGCATTGGTTTTCTGTGGCGGAAAATATCTTTTGTAGAATGCAAGAGCCAAAGAATTCCAATCGGTGATGCCAAGTGCAGCTATATCTAACTCACTCAACCAATCTTCTGCACCGTCTCGTAGTGAAAAGGGAAACAACACCAACTTAATCTGATCTTGCGTTACCCCACCCGTTAAAGGAATAGAACAACAATAGTTAGTGAATTTCCCCATATGTTTAGCAGGATCCTCAGTGGGGCTCCCTCCAAACATGTTTCGCTCCACCAAAGAGATATAAGATGGACGAATCTCAAAAGTGCTATTACCCGTAGTAGAGAGTTGAAATCCCTTAGGAATAGATGCAACGGTAGGCTCCGAATGGCTGGCTAGAGTAGGCATGGTTGTAGTGGTTGCAGAAATAGGTGTATCCTCTTCTAAGGATGGTTTTTCTGCGACGAATTTGGCGTAAACTGATTCAAGCGTATTCAAGTCTTCCGCGTCTTGAATTTCCTTCCAAAAGTTTTGTCTAGCTCAGAGAGTCTTCTCTGGTTCGGAATCGTAGGGCACGAGAACGGACCTAGAACACCTGGGCATAAACAAAAACTAAAGAAAAGGATGAGAACGGTCTCAAGGAACTTAGGTTCCCTGAGACGAAAAAGACAAACTAAGTAGAAACAAACAGAAAACTGTTGCCTCCCCGGCAACGGCGCCAAATTTGATAAGGGTAAAGTCGCGTCTCCTTAATCAAAGTAAACCTAAATCACAACTAACTAATAGTCAGCGGTAAGCAAGGTATCGAATCCACAGGGAGGCGGTAGTATTCTAATATGTTAAACTAGGTTTGTCTCTATAGTAACAATTTCGGGGTTTTGAGATTGAGTTTCTAGTCTAAAAGCAATCAATGACAATAACTAATAACAAACAATAGTAAACAATAACAACTAATAATAAACAATAAGAACTAATAATGAAAGGTTGAAAACAATAAGATTAAAAGTCTAGGGTCTCAGGTTCACTAGGATTATTGTTCAGGGGTAAGGATGAAGTCAACTATCATGCAATAAAGTTAACTAAGGTCACAAGATCGGTCGATTCAATTATGCCCTTTAGATCTACAAGTTAACATGCGATCGCTATCATTAAACGAGTTCTATTCAATTATCGTAGCCTATCTTAGTCTTAACCCGGTCGGTGTCAATCCTAATTCGCGAGACTAGTTAATTAATCCTGGCCAGTAATCAAACAACTAGAATTAAAACGATAATCAAACGATAACCATGCAATTGCAATTCAATTAATTAATCTACCCCTTCTAACAATCCTAGAACCCCTTTCAACCCTAGAAAGGAATTTAGCTACTCATAATAATATTAATAACAACGATAATAAATAAAGCAAACATGATTAACAATAGTGAAAGGATGAACAAAGAATAATTGAAGAACTAGAAGGTAATTAACTGAATAACAAAGAAGATTAAAGAATACCGATTACAAGCTTGAACTAAAGACAATCGTCTTGATGAATAAAATCCAGAGGCAAAGAAAACTAAATTAGGCTTTCTAATATTAAAGCATGAAAAGCATAAAAAGCATGTCTAATTATGAAAGACGAGCTTTTCTTTTATAATAAAAAAATCTAATTAATTAGGTTAAAGTATAGGAAAATATGAAAAAGCCGTCAAAAAGCTAGGTTGCTCGATCGAGCAAGGGACTTCTGCTCGATCGAGCAGCCATCATTGCGACTCGGTCGAGCAAGGTAGGACTGCTCGATCGAGCATCCTTCATTTTGGCTCGTTTCTTGACTTTTCTTCATTTCTTCTCTTTCGTCCTCGATTTCCGTGCCTAACCTTCTACAATATGACTCCGCCATGCTCCATATCTACTCAAAAAGCTCCAAATGAATCCAATGTGCATTAAAACATAATAGAAGCGGCAGAATCTATATTCTAGCTAATGTAGCATAGAAACAAGCAAGGAAAAACGGTAAATCGAGTTATATGTGTCCAAGGGAAGCATAAAACATGTATATAAATAATGATCATCATTTAACCTATAACTTTGGATGATAAAAGTTGATGCATGATTTTGGAAATAATTATTTTAATGTTTTAAAAAAGAGAAAGAGTATTTTTATATTTATCAAACATTTTTATAGAGGATGTATTTATGAGATTCTATTGTTTAGTAATACAACTTATGAGTTGTCATGCTACCTAGGGTTTCTAATATATTCTATCACAATTTGTTGTTAACCTAATAAGCCCATCTAGGGTTTGAGCCACCTAGGGATTCGTGAGATCCAAGGATTGTGCCTCCTAGGGTTGCGTGCTCCTAGGGTTTCGTGGAGATAGGGATTTTGGCCAACATAGGCTTGTTTCCTTGTTTACCTTAACCTAGGATTCTAATATATCTTTACAACAATATTTTGAGATATTAAAGATAAATATATTTCTAAAAGATAAAGCAAATAATGTTTTAAGATAATAAAGATAAATTTCTTTCTTAAATATAAAGCTAGGGTTTTAGATTTTATATCTCCTATGCTTCTATTATAAATACTCCTTCCATCTAAATCACACATAACGACTTACATACACATTGAGAGACTTTTTCAAATCGTTTTTTTGAAACAAACCTTGAACAAAATATTTATGATTTTTAGTGTTTGTTTTTCGAAAAAGTCGTGCATCAATTATTGTCAATCGCTCACGTGAAATACGTTATGCGATAATAGTACATCACATAATCTTACTTATTCTTTAACGAGAATCTATGTGAGTTATATTGTACTTTCTTATTAACGTAAGATAGTATAGAGTATTTAGCGATACTCACCTTGAGTTATAATCATAGTTGATTATACGAGTGGGTTGATAATTTGTCATCCGGAGAAAGGTACTAAAGATTATTAATCGAGAACAGTGGACGTAGGTTTCGACTTGTGAAACTGAACCACTTCAAAAATCACGTGTGCCTCTCTTTACTTTTCGTTATTTCGTTACTAGTACTTACTTTGATTAATTAATTAGTTGATTTTAATCTATAAGATCAAATAATTAATTACATATCTTATTAATCGAAAAAGTGGGGCTAGTTTTTAATACTCAATTCACCCCCCCCCCCCTCTTTCGTATTCGATCAATAGACTCTACAATTGGTATCAGAGCCTCGTGCTCTTTATTGCCTTACAGCAAGGAGTCTGATCCGTTTATTATCTTTTTGTTTATTTATTTTTCGCTGAATTTAATTTTATTTTAATGGATTCGAAACACCTGAAGTGGCCCGTATTCAATGGGAAGAACTACAGTTTATGGAAAAATATGATAACCCATTACATAAAGGGTAACGACTGGGAGTGTTGGGTAATCATTAAGAATGGTCCTAATAAGATCATGCTTGGATTTGTTACTGGCACTTCCACCGAAAAGAAAGAAGATGACTATGTTGAGCCAGATTATAAGAAAGCTAAGAAAAATTCAGAAGTTATCAGCTTATTGCAAAACGGCATGATTTCTACTGAGTTTGACCGTTTCTCATCTAGCTCTACTGCCAAGGAAATATGGGATGGTCCAAAGTTAGCCTATGAGGGGACAACTGTTGTCAAAAAGCAACGTATTGCATTGTTAATGCGAAAATACGAATTGTTCTCTATGGAGCAAAATGAATCGTTTGATAGCATGTCCACTCGCTTCTCTAGTATCATTAATGAATTGAAAAATCTTGGAAAACTTTTGACTCCGAGGAAATTGCTAGAAAGATCATTAGAAGTCTATCTAGACGATGGTGACCTAAGGTGACAGTAATTGAGGAATGCAAAGATCTATCTAACCTATCTTATCAAGAGCTACTCGGAACCCTAATGGCTCACGAGATTACTCTTGATGAGGATGAGGCAAACGATAGTAATAGTAAGAAAGTGGCTCTACAAGCCGAGTCTAGTGAAAAACAATATTGGGATCTTGAAGATGAAACATTGTTATTTGCTATACGTTTTAAGAAAAAATTCTTTAATAAACCACAAGGAAAATCGTTTAACAATAACACTAAAAAATCTTATAAGAAGCCAATCGAGTCATAAGGGTCTCTCTTAAGTCGTGGTTGCTTCAAATGTGGGGACAATGATCATATGATTAAGGATTGCCCTACATGGAAGAAAATCAAAGACAAAAATCAACGAGACAAAACCAAGAAAGAATTCAAGCAAGTCATGATGGCTTATTGCTGGGGAGATCTCGACACATAAGACGATGAGTCAGAGGAAGAAGAAGTCGCCAACCTGTGTCTGATCAACGTCAGTCTTGACCTAATTTCTGACAGTGACAACGAGAGCGAATCTGAGATGTGCCTTGTCGGCAACTCAGATTCAGAACCAGATTCAGAAGATGATGAAGAGGTTAGTCATATTGAACTTAAAAAGCAAGTTAAGAAATTGTCTAAGAAGTCTTTAATTAACTATTTTGAAGAAACTTTAGATCATTGTCATGAGCAGAGTCTTGAATTAAAAGATCTTAAGGAACAAATTCTTGACATTGCTGAGGAAAACCAACCTCTAAAGGCCAAAGCTAAAAAGCTCAAATCTAAAGTTATGGCAACTCCAGCTACAACTTCAGACATGACAAATTTTGAGAAAGAAGCTCTTGAGTCTAAAGTTATAGCTAATGAAGCTATAATTACAGAGTTAAAGCTCAGCATTAAACATTTTCAAACCAAAGTTATAGCTAATGAAGCTATAACTTTAGAATTGAAGAAAGTCAATGAGCTTTTAAAATCTGAAGTTGAGGCAAAGGAAGTCGCTATCATTGATCACAATAAAGAAAACTCTTTTCTTTCTCAGCCATTGAAAGATTTAGAGGCTAAATTATCCCAAGCCAAAAGTCAACATAATGAGCCATTGAAAGATTTAGAGGCTAATTTATCTTGAACAAACGCTTTAATGATTTTCGTGAAAACTTTAAAAAGAACAATCCCGCCAAAGACTCGAATGTAGACCATTCGTTATGTGAAAAAGAAATTCAGTCTTTGAAGGAATTGCTGCTACATACACGAAAAGTTCATGATAAATGGGAAGGAAGTCAGAAAGTCTAACACTTCCTTACCGAACAGTCTAACAATAACATGAAGATGGGTCTAGGACATGAATGTTATAGTCGTAGAGACCATGATAAATGCAAATCCACTCCTTCTGACCGTGATTTCAGAAGAAGGAAGTATGTCAATCTTTCAGAATATCTGATTTGCAATTATTGTGGTCACAATGATCATGTTAAAGAGAATTGCGTTAAATATGTCAACAACAACAAAACGCAAACTAATTTTGTTAAAGAACATGACGTGTCTAGTATTGATGAGTCTGAACCTGAACCTCAACGTGAATAATTTTGAAATAATGAGTTCAGATGGTTTTATGACATAGCTTTCGATTACACATCTATACCTTCAAAATCTAAAGCAAATGTGAATCAGAAGCAGTCATTTAAACCTAGTGTGCGTCACAACAATAGAAAATACTATAATAAACCTAGATAACCCTATGTTAAGACCAAAAGATTTGTAAACCAGGTATGGGTTAGGAAGGACCAAATATATAGCGTCACTAACCACAAAGGACCCAACTTAGCGTAGGTACCTAAAAGCCGTATTTAATTTCTTTGCAGATAATAGTGAAAGAAAACAACCTATGGTATCTCGACAGTGGTTGTTCGAGACATATGACCGGAAAAAAGAATCTTTTTCTTTCACTAGAGCCCTTCAACGGTGGCAAGGTCACTTTTGGAGACAGCAAGAAGGGCAAGATAATTGGTGTAGGTAAGATTGGTATATCTTCTTCACATGCTATTAATAATGTTTATCTGGTAGATGGTCTTAAACATAACTTGCTAAGTATCTCTCAATTATGAGACAAAGGCAATAAAGTAGTTTTTCATTCAAATGTTTGTCGTATCATAATTGAAGGTACTAGTAATGTTATTCTAGAAGGTCTACGTAAAAGAAACGTGTATATGATTGATTTAAACAAAATCACTACAAGTTCCTTTACGTGCATGAAAGTTACTGTGGATGATTCATGCTTGTGGCGCAAGAGGTTTGCACACATCAGTCCAACAATTTTAAAGAAACTCAAATTGTGGGATTTAGTTGAGGGTTTACCCTTAATCAAATTCAAAGAAGAAAAGATGTGTGACTCATGTGCTCGATGTAAACAAGTTAGATCTTCATTCAAACCAAAATGAGTAGTAAGTACAGAGCGTCCACTTGAGTTGGTACACATGGATTTGTGTGGACCTATGCAAGTCAGAAGCCGCGGTGGATCAAGGTACGTATTTGTCCTAATCGACGACTACTCAAGGTATGTATGGCCTATCTTTCTATTTACTAAAGATGAAACTTTCGATGAGTTTGTGGTACTAATGAAGCTTGCCCAAAACAAGTATGATAAAAAGTTAGTTTCTATTCGTACGGATCATGGCACCGAATTTGATAATCAACCTTTTATAGAATATTGTAGGGAGAATGGTGTAGGACATAACGTTTCTGCACCACGAACCCCACAACAAAACGATGTTATGGAACGTATGAATAGAACACTAGAGGACATGGCCCGCACTATGCTTTTGTGTAGTGGCCTTCCTAAGAACTTTTGGACCGAAGCCATTAGCACTGCATGTTATGTGCACAATAGAGCTATGATTAGACCAATTCTCAAAAAGACTCCATATGAACTTTTAAGAGGGAGAAAACCCAATATAGCTCATCTCCGTTGCTTCGGTAGTAAAGGTTTTGTACATAATAATGGAAAAAGTAATTTAAGCAAATTTGATCCACGAAGTGACGAAGCTGTGTTTGTTGGTTACTCTAATCATAGTAAAGCTTTTAAAGTATTTAACAAAAGAACTTTGTGCATAGAAGAAAGTGTTCATAATGTATTTGATGAAGATAATGTGCCTGAGCAAGTTGAACAGAATGAACAAGAAGACATGAATGATCCCGACTTTCGTCTTTCAAGGGAAGATTTACCAGAAATCAATGAAAAAGTTATTGAAGGAATCAATGATGAACTTGGTAAATCTGCAAATGATCTTGAAAAGAGAACTGCGATAATTGTTGATGATACGAATGTGTCTTCTCAAAACAAGGAAAAGGAAACCGAAGTTATAACTGATGAAGCTATAACTTTGGATCCAGATCAAGATTTTATAACTGAAGTTGTACCAACTTCAGCTATAACTCCGGAGTCCAACTCAGAGGGAACTAATCTTGACTCTGAATCATTTGAGGAAAGTGAGAGTTCATTAGATGATGATGAGCCTAGGAACTCTAAGAAATGGAAATATAAGAGTTCTCATCCTATGGATAGTATCCTAGGAAGTTTGAATAAGGGTGTTCAAACAAAACGAACATTAAATAACTTTTGTTCATTCTATTCTATTCTGTGTACCATAGAGCCTACCAACGTCAAAGAAGCACTTGCAGAATCCGATTGGATTGTACCAATGCAAGAGGAGCTTCAACAGTTTCAACGTAATAAAGTCTGGCATCTTGTGCCACAACCTTCAAAACGAACTGTGATGGGTACTCGATGGGTATTCAGAAATAAATTGGATGACTCAGGAGTTATAGTTCGTAATAAGGCTCGATTGATCATTCAAGGATATAATCAACAAGAAGGGATTGATTATGACGAGACCTTTGCACCTGTAGCAAGACTTGAAGCTATTCGCCTGCTTATCGCCTTCGCAGCTCATAAAGGAATGATACTATACCAAATGGACGTTAAGACTGCTTTTCTTAATGGTTATTTAGAAGAAGAGGTTTTTGTTGAACAACCTCCCGGATTTTTGAATAGGAAATTTCAAAACCATGTTTTTAAACTCGATAAAGCTTTATATGGTTTGAAACAAGCGCCTGGGGCATGGTACGACAGATTGTCTAAATTCCTATTACAAGACAATTTTAAAAGAGGATATGTCGACAAAACCCTATTTCTAAAATTCGAGGGTTCTGATTTACTTGTTGCTCAAATTTATGTAGACGATATTATTTTTGGTTCTACTAACAATAAATTGTGCAAGTACTTTTTGAAAGTCCATAGACCTTAATTAGACTCCTCTAATTAGTTACTAAATTACTTGTTAATTTAGTATTTTATGATCTATGTAACATGCATGGAAATATAAAGACAATATTTAAAAGAAGAAATTTCCTTACATTGAAAAGGAAATTAAATGGGCACAATAAGAACTCCTTCTTATTGATCTTGAGCTATAAACAAGGATGATCCAAGAACAATCTCCAAATTAGAAGACCTCCTTCAAGTTGCACCAAGATGATACCAAATAATCTAATCTTATTATTAACTAGATAATAAGATAGATAAAATACTACCAATATTAGTATATATTACTACACTAGTAATACTTAGTAGATATTAGTATAATGAGAGTTTTAGTGAGAGGATGAATTTTAGAGAGAAGTGTGAATTAAGCACAAAATGAAGTAGTGAAAAATGAACAACCATTGTCCATTTTATAGACACAATGGCCGGACCTCCTAGTTCATATGGCCTCTTATTTCTGTTATTTTATTCACATGCAATGTAGTAGAGTATGGTAGTGTATGTAATGATTTTGGAATGCATGATATGTCATTATCATAAGGTTGCTTGTTTGCATAAACAAGAACAATTATCATCACTACTACTATTACCATGACCAGCCACTTTAGGCTCATTTTGGTCCATTTTGATTTTTGATATTTGGCCCACAAATACTTATTAATCATATGTTTAATTATCTAATATAATTAAGTGTTAATTTGATAATATAACAATCATATGACACAAATTAATAAACAATATGTACTTAATATTTAAGTGATATTTTATCATTATATCAATATATAATGGGTCCTACAATGCTCAGTTAATTTATTTTACAACTCCTTTTAAATATAATTAACTAATTACCTCTATCTCAAAACCTCAACTAATTTAGTAATTTAAGGATTAATTACATAGTTAAATCTTATTTAATCATATTAAAATAAGATATAAATTTATTAGTCAATTATCGCATAATTGAAAAATAAACTTAATCGAATTTGAGTTCTTAACTCAATTTCTAACAATTAACTCTCGTACATATCAAATATATGTAATGGACTAATCAACTGTATCATATACAAATAATTAGTTACTATTTGGATTTCATCCTATAGGTGTGACCGAAAGGGATCAGTTGATCACCGCCGTCATACGACAATAACGTCAAACTCTAGTCAGCCAACCGTTATTGATTTACGTTAATCAACTGACTAATCATATATATATATATAGTCAATAAATATCCCAATTATATTCCTTAATGAGATTTATTATGTGGCGCACTATTGTGGAGGACACCTACTCCAACAATCTGACACAAGTGTGCGTCACCAATTCTCTTGTCTCTTTATCACATCTCCCACTCAACGCAAGGTGTCTTTCAGGTCACACTTGCGATTGATTATATCTAGAGTGGTTTTTTCGATAGGGAGAGTAATCGTCTGACCGAAAAATCTACTATAGATCTCTTTCCGTGCGTGGCTACGCATTTACAGTAACTACTCCTCGAGTGGCCTAAAGATGTTTGTATTCAACGTGGGTGGACAATTCCTGTTGATTCATCTACTCTCTATAATGCAGATCACCATGATCCAGAAGATGTCTATCGGCCGCCTTTTACGGCACGACCTAGAACATCAACCAAAACCAATCGGAAACTGCACCGACTCAGATAGACGGTCGCCAGTCAAAAGAATTGACTCTTAGGAATAAGATAGAAGACCCTGCCACGACCAGGCATCATTTAATTGATTTAAGGGTCTCTATAAAGGTCACTGTCCGACAGAGTGTCATACAGTCTGTGTATGTAAACGACCAGTCATCTCCATGACCCCATGGTGCTGAACTAACCATCGATCGACTTACAATCTAGTCACTTAGAGACGTCACCTCATTGAGTGACTAGGGACAAAATACTAAGTTCGTCCTATTCACTTGAATAGGGTTCAACATTGTCTTACAATCTATTCGGATAAACAAAGTATTAAATTTAGTTAAACTAAATAAAAGAGTTTATAATAAAACTCGAACAATGAATGCAATTTTCATATATGAAATAATTAATACAAGATTCAATTATTACATATTACATAATCTAAAGGAATTCTGGTACACGTCTCAATCCCATTGTGACGACATGAACATCATGCTTATCCTTTGATAAAGGCTTGGTTAAAGGATCAGCAATGTTGTCATCTATCCCAACCTTACAAATGTCAATTTCATTTATGTCCACGTAATCTCTAATTACATGATATTTCCTAAGTACATGTCTAGACTTATTACTAGACTTGGGCTCTTTTGCTAGAAAAATAGCCCCACTGTTATCACAATAAACCGTGATAGGATCTTTGGCAGTAGGGACTGCTGCTAGTCCTTCCAAAAATTGTCGAATCCACACAGCTTCCTTTGCAGCTTCAGACACTGCAAGGTACTCTACTTCTGTTGTAGAATCCGCTGTAAGGATTTGCTTGAAACTCTTCCAGCAAACAGCTCCTCCATTCATCATATTAACATAGCCGGATTAGGATTTCATATCATCCCTATCTGTTTGGAAACTGGCATCTGTGTAACCTTTTACACGTAAATCAGTCTCGCCTCAAAACACTAAGAACGAATCCTTGGTCCTTCTCAAGTAATTAAGGATGTTCTTTACGGCTATCCAGTGACTCTCACCTGGATTTGCTTGGTAACGACTTGTCATGCTTAAAGCATATGCAACATCGAGACGAGTGCACATCATAGCATACATGATTGATCCAACAGCAGATGCGTAAGGGATCAATTTCATGCGTTCAATCTCCTCGGGTTTGGTATGGCACTCTGACTTGCTCAAAGTGATCCCACTTCCCATAGGAAGAAAGCCTCTCATAGAGTCTTTTATAATGAACCGATCAAGAATTTTAACAATATAAGTTTCTTGACTTAATGCTAGTATCCTTTTAGATCTATCCCTATAGATCTGGATACCTAAGATGCGTTGGGCATTTCCTAAGTCTTTCATTTGGAAATGAATCCCTAGCCACTCCTTCACAGAAGTGAGCATTGGAATATCATTCCCAATGAGTAGTATGTCATCTACATACAAGACTAGAAAAGTTATTTTACTCCCACTAAACTTCATGTATAAACATGGTTCCTCGACACTTCGAGTGAAACCACTTTGTTTAATTACATGATCGAAACGATGATTCCAACTCCTGGATGCTTGTTTAAGACCATAGATGGATCTCTTAAGTTTGCATACGTTCTTAGGGTTTGATGGATCCACAAAACCTTCAGGTTGTGTCATTTACACTTCCTCTTCTAGAATCCCATTCAAGAAGGCGGTTTTGACATCCATTTGCCAAATCTCATAATTATGAAATGCGGAAACCGCTAAGATAATCCTTATGGATCGAAGCATGTCGACTGGGGTGAAGGTTTTGTCATAGTGAAGTCCATGAACTTGGGTGAAACCTTTTGCCACCAATCTACCTTTGTAAACATCATTACGTTTATCTATGCCACTTTTGATCTTATAGATCCACTTACACTGAATAGGCCTTACCTCCTTAGGTAAATCAATCAAGTCCCATACTTGATTGTCGTACATAGAATCCATTTCGGATCGCATGGCTCCTAGGCATAGCTTTGAGTCGGGACTAGAAATGGTTGCTTTGTAGGAAGTAGGTTCGTTGCTTTCAAAAAGTAACACATTATAGTCATCACCTTCCTCTATAATACCAAGGTATCTATCGGGTTGATGACTAATTCTGCTTGACCTCCTAGCTTCCGAAGGAATAATGACCGTGTCAGACGAAGAGGGAACGTTTTCCTCGTCGTCCTTTTCGGTTTGTGGCTCTTGGACTTCATCAAGTTCAAATTTTCTCCCACTCTGTCTTTTAGAAATAAAATCATTTTCTAAAAAGACTACATCACGAGACACAAACACTTTGTCCTCGTGCTTATTGTAGAAGTAATAAGCACGTGTTTCCTTTGGATATCCTACAAACAGACATTTGTCAGATTTGGGTGCGAGTTTATCGTCAGACTTATTCTTAATAAAAGCCTCGCATCCCCAAATTCTCACAAACGACAAATAAGGGACTTTCCCTGTCCATATCTCATATGGAGTCTTGTTTGCCGCTTTAGTCGGGCTTCGATTTAGTGAAAATATTGCAGATAAAATAGCAAAACCCCAAAAATAATCAGGAAGCTCTGTCAGACTCATCATAGATCGAACCATATCTAATAAAGTTCGATTTCTCCTTTCGGACACACCATTTAATTAAGGTGTCCCAGGAGGAGTCCATTGTGATACTATACCACAATCTTTTAGGTGTGAATCAAATATATTGTTCAAGTATTCACCACCACGATCGGATCGTAGGGCTTTAATCTTTTTATTCAATTGGTTTTCTACTTCATTTTGAAATTCTTTGAATTTTTCAAAAGCATCACTTTTGTGCCTCATTAAGTAGACATATCCATATCTACTCAAGTCGTCGGTAAAAGTAATGAAGTAGTGATAACCACCTCTAGCTTGGTAGTCATTGGACCGCATACATCCGTATGTATAAGCCCTAATACTTCACTTGTTCGTGTCCCTTTTCCCGTAAAAGGAGCACGAGTCATCTTTCCTAGAAGACAAGATTAGCATACACCATAAGATTCATAATCGAATGGTTTGGGTACTTTAGATGAAACAAGTCTATATATGCGTCTTTTGTTTATGTGTCCTAAACGACAATGCCAAAGGTATGATTGATTAGGTTCACCTGTTTTGAGCTTCTTGTTTTCTACATGATAGACCTCTTTTGAAATATCTAGAACATAAATACCTCCAATAGAAATAGCCTCGCCATAAACCATTTCTTTAAACGAGAAAGTACAACGATTGTTCTTAATACAAAATGAAAAGCCTTCCATGTCTAACACGGAAATGGAGATAATGTTCTTGGTAAGAGTTGGTACATAATAGCAATTATTTAAATACAACTCTAAACCATTAGGCAAAAGAAGAACATAGGTGCCCACGGAAACTGCGGCTACCTTAGCTCCATTTCCCATGCACAGGTCCACGTCACCCTTGGCTAGTGCTTGCGCGTCCTTCAGCCCCTGTACATGATTACAAAGGTGAGAACCACAACCGGTATGAAATACCCAAGAAGATGAACTAGCAAAGTTAATATCTATCATATAGAGTGATGAAAGAATTTTACCTGACGTTGTCACACAACCGTCCTTCTTGTCTTTCAAGTATTTGGAGCAATTGCTTTTCCAATGCGCTTTGCCATTAAAATAATAGCAATTCGCCTCCGCGTGTTTGTTGACTTTGGGCTTGGGCTTAAAAAAGACCTTGCCCTTTCCCTTGCCGATTTTCTTGAAAAGAGTCATACCCTTTCCTTTGTCGTTATTCACCCCAAGGCTCATGTTCTTCAATTTAATTGAAAGAACGTCCTTGGGTTCACTCCCACTAGCCTCCATGTCCCTCTCCGCTTGGGTGAGGAGTGCATGGAGTTCATGGAAACTCTTTTCCATGCCATTCATGTTATAGTTCACCCTAAATTGGGTGAACTTTGGTGTGAGTGAATGAAGGATCTTACCCACCACTAACTGCTTTGGAATTTTTCACCCTAGACGCTCTAAGGTGTCGGCGTGCTCAACCATTTTGAGCACATGTGGGCCAAATTTTTTGCCCCTTTGAAGCTTAGTGTCGAAGAATTTCGTAGCCGCCTCATATTGGAGAATTTGAGGGGCTTGCGAAAACATCGATGTTATCCTCGTGAATATCGCGTATGCATCGAGAGATATCAATTGGAGTTTGAGTTTGGGTGAGATTGACCAAATCAAGACATTCTTGACGTCATTGGCAACCTTCAAATAAAGGTCATATTTGGCCCGAACAACCGCGGACGATCTTGGCCCGGGTTCGGTGGGGGGCTCTTCGACCAAGAAACGAAGCACGTTATCGTATATCGCGGCGCTCTTGATCGTTGATTCCCATTCAACGAAGTTACTACCGTCATCTTTTAGGACACACTTGTTCATGACGGACCTCAACCATGAGTCTTTACCCAAGGTTGCATTGTTTAATGAAGTTGACATTGTGCGAATATGGTTACTACAACAAAAAGAAATATATAAACATTCATTGTTAATTTACTTGAAAAACATTTTAACAAGTTTAGCATTTATATAATGACCCCTCACTAAATTATATAAATGATTCCATGACCCATCTTCAAATAAAAATAGTCATCGTATGCTACCTTTATCTAAAAATGTTAAGTCATTACTTGACTAATTCTAACCTTAGAACTCTTGGTTGACGAATTTCAACTAAATCCATCTCCTAGTACCAAGATAACGCTTATCTCGTTGAGTCCAATCCAATTTTAGCTTGTGATCGTATCACCCTACTTACCAGAGGTAAAAAAGGACCCACGAGCGTGGTAGCCCTAATGAACACGGGATTCATAGCTGTTACTAATTGGTAAGGCTAATCTCAATTTTTTAAATATGTGGGAGATCTTGTCAATTTAGTTAATAATTCCCTGTAAGTGAAATAAGTCGGTAAATTCTGAATAACGTTGAATTGACAATAACGGAAAAATAAAATGCATGTGTGACGATTTTGGCATGAGCGGAAATTAAAGCAAGCAACAAAGTAACGAAAATATCCTAGTATGGCCACCTAGCTAATCAAATTAACTAGATAATTACAAATTCGGAACCCAACTCCTTGGTCCTTTGCCTCTTCACTTGGAACGCCTTCCAAAAATGGCACCGTCTTGAGGGAGTCACCGGTCTTCATAAAAAATAATTACAAATATACAAATATATAAATTTCTATTATACATTTATTCTATAAAATGAAATTATTAATTATTACAAACCGGCGATACGAGTTCGCAATAAAATTACAACCAAACCATTATTCCCTTACATTACGGGTAATAACGATTAAAAATAACTAGGCCGTACTAGGTACAAAATTTGCATAAATTATTAAATAAATGACATTCATTCATTCAACCATAAATAAAATAAATTTCTGCAAAATTTATGCCAAAATCGTCCTAAACACATTCATGCTTATTGTAGCTCGATTTTACGGGATTTATTTATTTTTAACCATTAAAAATCAATATCAAAATTTAAATCTCATTTAAATTCAAAATAATTAACTAAACTTTTTCAGAAATATAAATTAGTCCCTACTAATTGTTTTGGTCATTAATTAGATCGATTTGATTTCATTTGCTAAATATAACGGTTTAATCATAACTTTTATGAAATAAACCCAAAATAAAATATAAACATCATAAAAATTTGAAACCAAAAATTTAAATTCTGGAACATTTCCAGGAACTCAAAAATAAAAAAAATTTGCTCAAAAATTTTAAATTAATTTTATGAACAAATAACTTTGTATTTAATGGTTTTATCAAATAAAAATTATTAAATATAGTATAAAAGTGAAACAAATTATGACATTTCACCAATATGATCAACATAAAAATTTAAAATGTACCAAAACTTTGCATGACCATAAAAGAACGTTTCGATTTTATGAACATTATAATCTCATATTATCGACTTTTATCTTATAAAAATCAATAAACATGAAATACTTAGTTAAAAGTCACGAAATTTTACATACAATATGTAAGACATTCATGTGAGATCATATTAAAATGTCATGGCCAGAATCAACATGAAACTATTTTTAGTAAACTTTTAACATCAAATATGCATATTAATTCGGTTTAAAAGCAAAAAAATAAAAATACATAGTAAATTAATCCCTAAAATCACAAAATTTGACCACAAACATTTTGAAGTCAGTAGGTATACATGCACCAAATATTTTTGTCAAAATCATATTTTAACTTAAATTTTTGATTTATTAGTTATCTTATAACTTTAATAAAAATTGTCCAAAATGAACATGCATGCTACAAGCTAGCTGTGATACCACATGAAAGTCGATAGAACTTAATTAGACTCCTCTAATTAGTTACAAAATTACTTGTTAATTTAGTATTTAATGATCTATGTAACATGCATGCAAATATAAAGACAATATATAAAAGAAGAAATTTCCTCACATTGAAAAGAAAATTAAATGGACACAATAAGAACTCCTTCTTATTGACCTTGAGCTATAAATAAGGATGATCCAAGAACAATCTTCAAATTAGAAGACCTCATTCAAGTTGCAGCAAGATGAAACCAAATAATCTAATCTTATTATTAACTAGATAATAAGATAGATAAAATACTACCAATATTAGTATATATTACTACACTATTAATAATTAGTAAATATTAGTATTATGAGAGTTTTAGTGAGGGGATGAGTTTTCGAGAGAAGTGTGAATTAAGCACAAAATGAAGTGATGAAAAATGAACAACTATTGTCCATTTTATAAGCACAATGGCCGGACCTCCTAGTCCATATGGCCCCTTATTTTTGTTATTTTATTCACATGCAATGTAGTAGAGTATGGTAGTTTATGAAATGATTTTGGAATGCATGATATGTCATTATCATAAGGTTGCTTGTTTGGATAAACAAGAACAATTATCATTACTACTACTACTACCATGACCGGCCACTTTAGGCTCATTTTGGTCCATTTTGATTTTTGATATTTGTCCCACAAATACTTATTAATCATATATTTAATTATCTAATATAATTAAGTGTTAATTTGATCATATAACAATTACTGACACAAATTAATAAACAATATGAACTTAACATTTAAGTGATGTTTTACCATTATATCAATATATAATGGGTCCTACAATGCTTAGTTAATTTATTTTACAACTCCTTGTAAATATAATTAACTAATTAGCTCTATCTCAAAATCTCAACTAATTTAGTAATTTAACGATTAATTACTAAGTTAGATCTTATTTAATCATATTAAAATTAGATATAAATTTATTAGTCAATTATTACATAATTGAAAATAAACTTAATCGAATTTGAGTTCCTAACTCATTTTCTAATGATTAACTCTCGTACATATAAAATATATGTAATGGACTAATCAACTGTATCAGAAACAGATAATTAGTTACTATTTTGATTTCATCCTATAGGTGTGACCGAAAGGGATCAGTTGATCACCGCCGTCATACAACAATAACGTCAAACTCTAGTCAGCCAACCGTTATTGATTTACGTTAATTAACTGACTAATCATATATATCTAGTCAATAAATATCCCAATTATATTCCTTAATGAGATTTATTATGTGGCGCACTATTGTGGAGAACACCTACTCCAACAATCTCCCACTTGTCTGACACAAGTGTGCGTCACCAATTCTCTTGTCTCTTTATCACATCTCCCACTCAACGCAAGGTGTCTTTCAGGTCGCACTTGCGATTGATTATATCTAGAGTGGTTTTCTCGATAGGGAGAGTAACTGTCTAAACGAAAAATCTACCATAGATCTCTTTCCGTGCGTGGCCACGCATTTACAGTAACTACTCCTCGAGTGGCCTAAAGATGTTTGTACCCAACGTGGGTGGACAATTCCTGTTGATTCATCTACTCTGTATAATGCAGATCACCATGATCCAGAAGATGTCCATCGGCCTCCTTTTACGGCACGACCTAGAACATCAACCAAAACCAATCGAAAACTGCACCGACTCAGATAGACGGTCGCCAGTCAAAAGAATTGACTCATAGGAATAAGATAGAAGACCCTGCCACGACCAGACATCAATTAATTGAATTAAGGGTCTCTATAAAAGTCACTGTCCGACAGAGTGTCATACAGTCTGTGTATGTAAACGACCAGTCATCTCCATGACCCCATGGTGCTGAACTAACCATCGATCGACTTACAATCTAGTCACTTCGAGACGTCACCTCATTGAGTGACTAGGGACAAAATACTACGTTCATCCTATTCACTTGAATAGGGTCCAACATTGTCTTACAATCTATTCGGATAAACAAAGTATTAAATTTAGTCAAACTAAATAAAAGAGTTTATAATAAAACTCGAACAATGAATGCAATTATCATATATGAAATAATTAATACAAGATTCAATTATTACATATTACATAATCTAAAGGAATTCTGGTACACGTCTCAATCCCATTGTGACGACATGACCATGATGCTTATCCTTTGATAAAGGCTTGGTTAAAGGATCAGCAATGTTGTCATCTATCCCAACCTTACAAATGTCAATTTCATTTATGTCCACGTAATCTCTAATTACATGATATTTCCTAAGTACATGTCTAGACTTATTACTAGACTTGGGCTCTTTTGCTTGAAAAATAGCCCCACTGTTATCACAATAAATCGTGAGAGGATCTTTGGCACTAGGGACTGCTGCTAGTCCTTCCAAAAATTGTCGAATCCACACTGCTTCCTTTGTAGCTTCAGACACTGCAAGGTACTCTGCTTCTGTTGTAGAATCCGCTGTAACGCTTTGCTTGAAACTCTTCCAGCAAACAGCTGGATTCGCTGGATTCGCTACGTTTGTTGGACCATGCATAATTACTTGGGGTTCAAAGAAGCAAAATTTGGTTGCGTTATCTACTGCTGATGCCGAATATATCGCTGCAGGACTGGTATGTTCTCAACTACTTTGGTTAAAGCAACAACTATGTGATAATTATGGTGTTAATGTTGGTTGTATGCCTGTATTTTGTGATAATACTAGTGCTATTATTATTTCTAAGAATCCAGCTCAGCATTCTCGTACTAATCATATAGACATTAGACATCATTTTTTACGTGATCATGTAGAAAAGGGCAACATTAAACTCGAATTTTGTAGTACTGAAAATCAATGGGCTGACATTTTAACAAAGGCGTTAGAGAGAAGACGTTTTGAGATTTTGCGGTTGGAATTGGTTTCATCAGTAGCAATTAAATTCGTCATATTTATTTTATGAACCTACGAGACTGGTTAGAATAAGACGAGATTATATGACTGTGTCCGTGTATTCCATTGCTAGTATATTTGTGTTTAATATTATATATTTTACGTGAATATCTTGCATATTAAGTATTTTATGGATATTGAATTATGGACCACATATTTGCCAAAAATCTATCTTGTTCACTTTCCTAATTAAACCAAAATTCTACCCATGAAACTCATGTTGACCTAAAATTCCCAAAACAACAATATCTTACCATATCTTTTTATTTACCTAATCATATCCTTACCATATCTCACATATATTTACCCTAGATTCTTTTTACTATCCTACCTAAATTCAAAAACAAAAAAAAAAAAAAACAAAAAAAGGAAAAACGACTCTAAAGCCGGCACCCTCACGTGCCAAGGTACAAAAGTACAAAACCCAAGACCCCCTTCATAATTACCTATCCCTATCACCATCAACACACATCACCATCTCCACATTTCTCCTTCTACACGACACAACAAACAAAAAACAAACAACAACATCAAGCTCACAACAATGGCTTCCACACAGTCCAAAAATACCAACACCCCAAATTCCAAAATTCCAACACCTAGCATGCCCACTAATCTCTCTCCTAAACCAAAACAAAAATCACCCAATTTGACCCAAACCGAGTCGGGTTCGGTTCTTGAAGGTACAAAAAGGCGTAGATTAAATAAGGGGAAGAATAGGGTTCAAGATGATGCTAATACTGTCAAGGACAACACGGAAATTGAGGAAACTACACGGTCTCTGTTTAGCGAGTTTTCACCTCAAGAAACGGCATCCGGGCTTGACAAGCTTCGATTAACAAAGGAGGAATGGAAATTAGTTAACCGGGTTGCTAAATATGGTATTCATGGAGGTCGTAGTTTTCCGAAGGCGTGGTATGAAAAATATGAAGCTTTGGGATTCTTTAACGATTTCTTGAATTTTCAAGAGTGTGAGAAAGTATCTCGGTTTTCAGGTCCTATTTATCCAATCATGGTAATTCAGTTTTATGCTTCTGTTTCTTAGAAATCTGGAGTTTTGCATGCCGTGGTGAATGGCCGCGCAGTTTCGGTCTCCATTGACGATTTTTGTTCTCTGCTTTTGGTTCCTGATGATGGAATCAAAATTGACCCGAGTACGTCATGGGACGAACTGTCGGACCCGGCTAAGTTGGAGGTCAAGAGGTATTTTGATGATCGGGCTACTTTGTCTAGTTGTGTGTTGGCGGGGAATTTCTCCCCAAAATTAAAATTTTTGTTGATTTTTTTGTGGAATACGGTGGTTCTGCGTCATGGTGGACGGGATAAGATTGCGTGCTATGAGATGATGGTGGTTAAAACCTGGTTGGATGGTAACCGTGTCAACCTTGATTTCTTTGTTTTCTCTAGAATTTCTCAAACTAGCTTTTCGGTGACCGAGGATAAAATCTATTCGACCCTTGACTTACCCTATGGGATGTGGGTGTCTCGGGTTCTTGAGGCAAAGTAGGTTGTTGATCCGACTATGTAACACCCGCAAATGTACCCTATTTTAATAGTAAAAATATTTTACGGATACATTTCAGCGAAATTTAGTTTTAGTTTAGAATTAAATTTCCCGTGTCGAATTTGGAATTTCCGAGTTCGTATTTGGATATTACGCGAAATTTCAAGTGAATCACGTCTTAAGACGTCTTTGACTTTTCTTGACTTTTTCCACTAACTCCCCTCATACTCACCCTAACCTAATTCACTCACTCACACAACTCAACTCCTTCTTCCTCACTAAGAAAACCCCAAAAGCTTAGTTTCCATTTTGATCCATCTTAGAATCGTCATAACTCTTTCATTTCTCGCTCAAATTCACGTAAGTTCGTCTTATTCTTCCCCTCTCATCTTCCTCTATCCGTATTGGTAATAAAATTACCGTCTTTCTCGCTTTTCAAACTTTCCGTCTTTCTCAAGGTGAAGAATATTCATCTTTTATTAACTATTTGTAGGTGGTGACCTTCAAGATCCCGACAAAGACTACTTCTTGATTGAAGAGGACCTTGACGCGGAGTGAAGACACATAAAGGTAACGGTAAAGGATTACTCGATATCATTTACGTGTTTTATGTGTTTTCTATGTTCGTAATCGTATTTAGAATAGGATTAGTAATCATAGGAATCGTGTTGTTGATGATGGTTGTTGTTAGTTGTTAATTGATATGAGAATTGATGGTTTGTGATGGTAAATGAGGATTTTTGTTGTTGATAACATGTTAGGATTTGTTCGTGCCTGAGTCTAGCCAAGGACACTGGCAGCGTCGTGGGACGCTGGCAGCGTCGTCTGGCGCTGGCAGCGTTACTCGCTGCCAGTTCCCAAGTCGACTGTAGTTTTCCTGCACTGACCCCTTTTTGTAAAATGATCATATCTCCTTCGTTACTTGCTTGTTTTGGGCTTGTGACATTCCGTTGGAATCGTAACAGGATAAGCTATCACCTCCATTTGGAATTTCTTCATTTGGATGTCTAGAACTTTAGTTATGACCGTTTGAAGTGGACCCTTGTTTTAGTTGGTTTCCAAACAACGTTGTTTTGGAGAGGTGATCTATGTTTCTTATTCATTATGCTTCATAAACTTGTTCTAATGCTTATGTATCATGTATTGATTCATTTTTATCATAGTTAAGTTTATATAATTCCCTATTCTCATGTTTTGTGACGGTTTTTGGTATGTCCCACTTTGAGTCGGTTTTTACAAATGTTACGGTTTGAGCACTATTTTGTTATGTGCTTTGTACTCTCATTCCCTTGGCTACCTCCACGTTCGTAAGGCTGGAATGTCGGAACGGGGATGTATCCTACTGCTTAATTGCATGTGTTAGTGGGCATACGACGACGTTGTTGGGAGGCGAACGCTTTGCGTTGATCGACCCGGCCGTCAAATGTTGTGTACTTGCGAGGTGGTGTTATTTGCATGTAGCGTACCGCTTGTTATGAGGCTTGTGCTCTTTTCCGCCTCTTTCGTGAATTGATCTACCGAATTTGGGGTACTCGGCGTCAATGTTTGACCGAGTCTTGGATGCGAAATGTCATCGCTTGTCGAATCGGAACACGTTTATTTCGAGAATCTGGCCAGGTTTAGACTAGGAACCGTATTATTATCCTCGTCCTACCAGGAGGAAATTAGTCTACATATACGAAATGTCATCGTGTATGCGTTCAGGGAAATGCTTATCTCGTGGATGCCTTTTAATCATACTTGCCATGTACACGGTGCTAGTGCGTTTCATTTACCGTGAGAGATGTCGTCATTGTGTCAGTATGTTTGGATGAATGATTATATGATTGATCATTGGATGACTTGGCATGGTTTGTTTGTCGAGTCTCAATCTTATTAAACTTATACCGCTAACGGTGAGATGTAAGCCCTAGTGAGCGTATTCGTTTGCCTAAGAGTGTCTTTCCCGAGTCTTTGTATAACATGATGGATTCGGATTTGTATTCCATATGCTCTTATCTTTAATTATCAAATTGCCTATTTATCCTTATCGTATTTCACATGTATACCTATATATGCATGCTTCTACTTTTGTATTTCCTTTTATGTACGTTTAATGTGATATGACTGGGAGAACCTAGAGTTACTCCCCACTGACTGTGGCGTTCATGTTTTTCATGGATGAACAGGTTGCTTGCATGGATGGCATTTTGCTTGGTATTTTCGGTTCGGGTGTGAGCTAGCGGGCGTTGTCCCTGGATAAAACACCTCTAGACGTTATTTAGCTTGTGTGCTAATCACTTTTACTTTGATAACATTTGGAGAGACTACGTCTCTTGTTGTAGTATATTTCGTACTTCGGTTTGTAATATTTAACACTCCTCGTATTTTCTATCTTGCATGTATAAAGGTTTTTAAAATACCGTATTTTCGCTATTTAATTCACATGCTTGTTATGTTTTATTTCCGCATTCGCGAGGGTTGTCACAGTTGGTATGAGAGCTTTATCGCTCCCGACGCACACACGTGAACCGTAAACTTAAACTAATTGACCTTGAAATAATGAATGAGAGATGGGTAGAAGTTAAGGACTTTACTTGGTAGTCTATTTATTTATGCTAATTGATAGGAGTAACTTAATTTGTTTTGTTTCTTATGAAGATGGTTAGACCACGTGTAGTAGAGAATGTCATGTTGGAAGCTCTTACTCAAGTATTGAAGAATCAGCAGGATATGGCTTTAGCTCAAGCCAACCAAGTTCCCCCTAGAAGAGAAGATAATCATCAAGGAGGCTACGGTTGGGTAGCTGGACAAATAGCTATGAGTAAGATTATACCCTACGGTGGAGAACCGGACCCTACGGAGCTATCAGAATGGTTCCGTGAGATGGAGAAGCAGTTTGATCTATACCAAGTCCGTGAAGAGGAGAAGGTGAGGATCGCAAAGCACTTCCTTCTAAGGGAAGCGGATAATTGGTGGGCTATTATTAGTGCAACCGCTACTCTCGAAGATGACTTTAATTGGGCTTGTTTCAAGGCTCTAGTGGAAGGTAGATTCTATCCTAAAGAGCTTAAGCAACAAAGGCTCAAGGAGTTTATTGACTTTAAGCAAGGTAGCTTGTCTGCGCAAGACTTTACTACGGAGTTCAACAAGCTTGCTCCTTTTGCTCCGAGGCTTATCCGAGATGACGAGGACCGAGCCTTCTATTACCGCAACAAGCTGAGTGCCGTTCTTCAAAGTAAAGTGAGAAGGAATACTACCTCGTTTGGAGATTTATATGATGATGCCTTGTGGGCCGCGAATTCCATGAAGGCTATTAGGGATGAAGCTTTGATGAATAATCCCTCTCCTTCTTTCACTCCAAGGCCAAATGTTTATGGGAAGAGACCGTTTATTCCGTCTTCCTCTAACTCTTATGCTAACAAGAGGAGATTCAATCCTCCTTCAAATGCAAACACAAGAGCCCCTGCTCCTTTCATTCCTCGAGCTACTTCAAATGTGGCTCATAGGCCTTATACTCCTCAAGCTCAACCTCAAGGTCGTCAATGTAACCGTTGTAGACATCCACACCACCCCGGTGTGTCTTGTTCCAACCGACCTTATATTTGCTACTTTTGCCAAAAGGGTGGTCACCGTTATGAGGATTGCCCCGATCGAAAGTTGCCCCCTCCTTCTGCTAAACCTAAGGGTTCTATCTTTGTTATGAGCCGTGCCGAAGCCGATGCTCATCCAGAGATCATAACGGGTATGTTCTCAATCTTAGAGCAACCGTGTCTTATTCTATTTGATACCGGTGCTTCTATGTCTTTTGTGTCTTTGACTTATGCTAATAAATTATCTATCGAGCCTACATCTAGTGAGGATACTCCTATATCCTTACCATCCGGAGATATTATCTCTTGTTCTACTCTATATTCTAATGTCCCAATCTCTATTGTGGGTTCTATCTTTCCCGCTAATCTCCTTAAGTTCCCTCTAGAAGAGTTCGATATAATCCTAGGTATTGATTGGTTAGCATTGTACCATGCTAGGTTCGAGTGTCGTGATCAAAAGATTTATTTAAAGAGTCCTTTAGGAGTTAGAATAACCTATAAGGGATCTCATCCCCGAAAAGGTGTGTCTTTGATTTCCGCTATGAAATTGGTGAGTATGGTAAGAAAGGGTCACCAAGCCTACTTGTGTATTGTGACTTCTTGAACTACCTCCTTGCCAAATATTGAAGATGTGCCTATCGTTCGTGAATTCGTTGATGTATTCCCCGAAGATTTGCCCGGGATTCCTCCCGAGCGTGATGTTGAGTTCTCTATTGATCTTGTACCTGGTTCCGGACCCATAGCCAAAGCTCCTTACCGTATGGCTCCAACCGAGTTGAAGGAATTAAGAAAGCAGCTAGATGATATGATTGAGAAGGGTTTTATTCGACCAAGTGCCTCGCCTTGGGGTGCTCCCGTTCTCTTTGTAAAGAAGAAAGATGGTTCTATGAGGCTTTGTATTGATTATCGTGAATTGAATCGGATTACAATCAAGAATAGGTGTCCTTTACCAAGAGTTGAAGATTTGTTTGATCAACTAAAGGGTGCTTCTACTTTTTCCAAGATTGACTTGAGATCCGGTTATCATCAAATTCCCGTCTGAGATGTTGATATTCCGAAGACCGCTTTTAGTACAAGGTATGGTCATTATGAGTTCAAGGTAATGCCATTTGGATTGACCAATGCTCCCGCTATCTTTATGGACCAAATGAACCGCACATTTAGTGAGTATCTTGATAAGTGTGTTGTGGTGTTCATTGACGATATCCTTATTTTCTCCAAGTCCGAAGAAGAGCACGCTATTCATCTAAGGACTATTTTGAGTGTTCTTCGTCGTCAAAAGTGGTATGCTAAATTCTCCAAGTGTGAATTTTGGTTATCCAAAGTGTCCTTTCTTGGGCATGTCATTTCTAAAGAAGGTGTAATGGTGGATCCTTCGAAGATTGAAGCTGTGGTGGATTGGAAGAGTCCGACCGATATTAGAGAAATTCGAAGTTTTCTTGGTTTAGCTGGTTATTACCGTAGATTTGTCAAGGATTTCTCTAAGCTTGCTAGACCGATGACCCAGTTGTTGAAGAAGGAAACCAAGTTCCTATGGAATGAAGCATGTGAAGCCGCTTTTCAAGAGTTAAAGAAAAGGTTAACTACCGCTCCGGTGTTGACTTTGCCTGAAGATGGTGTAGACTTTGATGTCTATTGTGATGCTTCCAAGATGGGTTTGGGTTGTGTTCTTATGCAAAGTAGGAAAGTGGTGGCTTATGCTTCGAGGCAGTTGAGAGTTCATAAAGTGAACTATCCTACTCATTATTTGGAATTGGCCGCCGTTGTTCATGCTTTGAAAGTGTGGAGACACTACCTTATTGGTGTTCATTGTCGTATATTCACCGATCACAAAAGTTTGAAGTACATATTTACTCAAAAAGAGTTGAATATGAGACAAAGAAGGTGGTTGGAATTGGTGAATGATTACGATTTTGAATTGTTGTATCATGAAGGGAAGGCTAATGTTGTTGCCGATGCTCTTAGTGGGAAAGCTTCTCATGCATTGAATGCTATGCGGGTATTACCCGATGATCTTTGTGCCGAGTTTCGTAAGTTGAAGTTGGAATTCGTGGAGCGTGGATTTGTTTATGCTGGTGCTATGACTGCCGAACCTGTTTTTCTCCGTGAGATCCGCGAAAGCCAAGTTGATGATCTTACCTACAAGTCTATTCAAGCCAAGCTTCTTGAAGGTAAAGCTAAAGATTTCAAGTTTTATGATGAAGGTGTTCTTCATTTTCATGGCCGTTTGTTTGTGCCTAATGCTCTTGATTTGAGAAAGCAAGTTCTTGATGAAGCTCACCTTTCCCCTTATTCTATTCACTCCGGTGGTGATAAGATGTATAAAGACTTGAAGCTACAATTTTGGTGGCCGAACTTGAAGGGTGATGTTGTGTCTTATGTTGGAAGATGTCTTACTTGCCAACAAGTGAAGATTGAACACAAGAGGCCCGGTGGATTGCTACAACCGTTGGATATTCCACTATGGAAATGGGAATCTATTTCTATGGATTTTGTTATGGCTTTGCCGAGGACCGTTGGAGGTAAAGATGCCGTTTGGGTTGTTGTTGATCGTTTGACCAAGTGTGCTAGATTTATTCCGATCAAAGAAACTTGGAGTTTGGATCGACTAGCGAAAGCCTATGTTGATGAAATTGTTAGATACCATGGTGTTCCTAAGGAGATTATATCCGACCGAGATCCGAGATTCTGTTCGACATTTTGGAAAGCTTTGCAAGAAGACATGAGTAGTAAGTTGTTGATGAGTACCTCATTTCATGCCGCTACCGATGGTTACCCCGAGAGGACTATTCAGACTTTAGAAGACTTGCTTAGGGCTTGTGCACTCGACTTCCAATCTAGTTGGGAAAAGAGTCTACCGTTGGTGGAGTTTTCTTACAACAACAGTTATCATGCATCGATCAAGATGACTCCTTATGAAGCTCTTTATGGAAGGAAATGTCGGAGTTCTATATGTTGGAATCAATTGAGCGATGTTCGTGACTTAGGCCCGATGTTCTTGTTGAGACTGTTGATAATGTGAAGGTCATTCGTGATAGGATGAAAGCCGCTCAAGACCGTCAAAAGTCTTATGCCGATATCCGAAGAAGGCCGTTAGAGTTTGAAGTTGGGGATAAAGTGTTTTTGAAAGTATCTCCAATTAAGGGTGTTAAACGGTTTGGTGTTAAGGGTAAATTGAGCCCGAAATACATTGGACCCTTTGATATCGTGAAAAGGATTGGTGCCATTGCTTACAAGTTGGATTTGCCCCCGAATTTGGCTAAGGTTCATAATGTATTCCATGTTTCTCAATTGAGAAAGTATGTTAGTGATCCAAGCCATGTCTTTCAAAAGGAAATGCCCGAGCTTGAAATGAATTTATCCTTTGAAGAGAAGCCGATTCGCATCCTAGATCGCAAGGATAAGAAGTTGAGAAGTAAGGTGGTTCCTTTGGTGAAAATCTTGTGGAGATGTGCTAATGTCGAAGAAGAGACTTGGGAAACGGAAGCTTCTATGCGTAGTAAATATCCGAGTCTATTCATTTAAGGTATCTTTCTTTCGCTCTAGTTTCGAGGGCGAAACTTTTTAAAAGGTGGGGTGATTGTAACACCCGCAAATGTACCCTATTTTAATAGTAAAAATATTTTACGGATACTTTTCAGCGAAATTTAGTTTTAGTTTAGAATTAAATTTTCCGTGTCGAATTTGGAATTTCCGAGTTCGTATTTGGATATTACGCGAAATTTCAAGTGAATCACGTCTTAAGACGTCTTTGACTTTTCTTGAATTTTTCCACTAACTCCCCTCATACTCACCCTAACCTAATTCACTCACACAACTCAACTGCTACTTCCTCACTAAGAAAACCCCAAAAGCTTAGTTTCCATTTTGATCCATCTTAGAATCGTCAGAACTCTTTCATTTCTCGCTCAAATTCACGTAAGTTCGTCTTATTCTTCCCCTCTCATCTTCCTCTATCCGTATTGGTAATAAAATTACCGTCTTTCTCGCTTTTCAAACTTTCTGTCTTTCTCAAGGTGAAGAATATTCATCTTTTATTAACTATTTGTAGGTGGTGACCTTCAAGATCCCGACAAAGACTACTTCTTGATTGAAGAGGACCTTGACGCGGAGTGAAGACGCATAAAGGTAACGGTGAAGGGTTACTCGATATCATTTACGTGTTTTATGTGTTTTCTATTTTAGTAATCGTATTTAGAATAGGATTAGTAATCATAGGAATCATGTTGTTGATGATGGTTGTTGTTAGTTGTTAATTGATATGAGAATTGATGGTTTGTGATGGTAAATGAGGATTTTTGTTGTTGATAACATGTTAGGATTTGTTCGTGCCTGAGTCCAGCCAAGGACGCTGGCAGCGTCGTCCAGCTCTGGCAGCGTTACTCGCTGCCAGTTCCCAAGTCGACTGCAGTTTTGCTGCACTGACCCCTTTTCGTAAAATGATCATATCTCCTTCGTTACTTGCGTGTTTTGGGCTTGTAACATCCCGTTGGAACCGTAAGAGAATAAACTATCACCTCCATTTGGAATTTTGGCATTTGGATGTCTAGAACTTTAGTTATGACCGTTTGAAGTGGACCCTTGTTTTAGTTGGTTTCCAAACAACGTTGTTTTGGAGAGGTGATCTATGTTTCTTATTCATTATGCTTCATAAACTTGTTCTAATGCTTATCTATCATGTATTGATTCATTTTTATCATAGTTAAGTTTATATAATTCCCTATTCTCATGTTTTGTGACGGTTTTTGCTATGTCCCACTTTGAGTCGGTTTTTTACAAGGTACGGTTTGAGCACTATTTTGTTTGTGGCGTTTGTAACTCTCATTCCGTTGGCTACCTCCACGTTTGTAATGCTGGAATGTCGGAACGGAGAGGTATCCTACTGCTTAAATGCATGTGTTAGTGGGCATACGACGACGTTGTTGGGAGTTGAACGCTATGCGTTGATCGACCCGGCCGTCAATGTTGTGTACTTGCGAGGTGGTGTTATTTGCATGTAGCGTACCGCTTGTTATGAGGCTTGAGCTCTTTTCCGCCTCTTTCGTGAATTGATC
>JAIUZE010021564.1:0-23404 GCA_022085475.1 Heliosperma pusillum | reverse complement strand
TCATTATGCTTGATAGTTTAAAATTGGATGTTGCAATTGTGGGGACTTCATTGTTTTCCTCTCTTGTCTTGGTCTTATGTGCTTGCTTGAGGACACGCAAGAGTTTAGCTTGGGGGAGTTTGATATGTCTAGTTTTTATATGATTTTACTCCCTAATTTAGCTCGATTTTACATGATTATTATACTTTGCTTAGTATATTTGTGAGCTAATTACGCGTTCGAGGTGCATTGCTCGTTTTTGCTATGTTTTATAGAAATCTAAGCATTTAGAGGCTTTTGCCTAACACAATTAGCAAGCACCAAAAGTCCAACAAGCTAATGCAAGCAAAATGGACCATGAAAGGAGAATGACAAGCCAAGCATGAAGATTTGTGAAATGGATTGAAATGGAAAAACTAAAAATGAAGCCCAAAGCAAGGAGCCCACAACTTAAGCATAGGATACTCCTTTAGATGCTCAAGGAAACCCTAAACTATGCAATTAACCAGAGAATTAAGGTGTTTAAAGGCGTAGCTTAGGATTGCTTAAGCATTAAATGGAGCAATTAAGTTAATGTACCCGGATTAAGGAGGCCCCGATCGGGGGTCCCAGTCCCCGATCGGGGTTTGGCTTCTGTGAACACAACCGTTTCAAGTCCCTCTCCCTATATAAAGGAGAGGGACTTCGACACTTAGGGATACATTTTTATCACATCTTTGTACATCTTACACACATATTTCACATCCTTACTCATATCTTTTCATTACATTTTCCTTAGTTTAAGCACAAGTTTATCTTAGTTTCATAATTAGTTAAACATTTAGTTATTACTTTATTCAAACATTTGGTTACATTTTGAAGTTGTATTACAATCTTTCCATTCAAGCATTTGGGTTATTTGTTCTTCATTTCCAAGTTATATTTCTCTATTGCAGTAATCCTAATTCTAGTTTTATGTTAGTTGTAACACCCCACGTTATTTGAAGAGGTCCATTGATAGGCTTATATGACTAGTGCTTAAAAGGATTGAAAGTACTACTCATATCAACAAAGTGCACTTTCTTTTCTGGTCATCCATGCAAAAGAACTCAAAAGTTAAGCGTGCTTGACTGAGAGTAGTCTTAGGATGGGTGACCTCCTGGGAAGGTTCCCGGGATGTGCATGAGTGAGGACAAAATGCGCTGGAAAGGACCAGTGTTGATCTGTGGGCCATGTACACAGCCTGGAGAGCTATCATGAGTGACCGCTCCCGACCCAAGGTTTGGGCCGGGGTGTTACAAATGGTATCAGAGCAACCCTGCGACCGTGTGGTGAGCCTGTGGTCGGGAGTACCCGGGTCACCCACCTAGCGGGGGAGGATTCTGGGTTAGCGGTTATGCTACCAGGCGCAACGAGGACGTTGCGTTCTTCAAGTGGGGGTGATTGTAACACCCCACGTTATTTGAAGAGGTCCATTGATAGGCTTATATGACTAGTGCTTAAAAGGATTGAAAGTACTACTCATATCAACAAAGTGCACTTTCTTTTCTGGTCATCCATGCAAAAGAACTCAAAAGTTAAGCGTGCTTGAATGAGAGTAGTCTTAGGATGGGTGACCTCCTGGGAAGGTTCCCGGGATGCGCATGAGTGAGGACAAAATGCGCTGGAAAGGACCCGTGTTGATCTGTGGGCCATGTACACAGCCTGGAGAGCTATCATGAGTGACCGCTCCCGACCCAAGGTTCGGGTCGGGGTGTTACATTAGTATTCATTTCCGTCATTTACCTTACAAATCATTTAGTTAATCGTAACATTAGTTAATCATTGTTTCATTGTTTTCTACATTAGAATTGTTAGTTTTCATTCACTTAGTGTAGCACATTTTATTAACAAGTTGTTTTCCTTTATCACCTTATATTCATCATGCTTATTATATCAAATACTATTAGTCTAAACATCAACATGAATGAGTAGTTTCATTTGTCTAGGGATTAAGGAAGCCATGCATAATTAGTAAGTTGTAAATGTTAAAATAAGGATGAACTAATATTGGTAAATTGTTTCTATCACATGCTTGTATTGTTTTGTTAATCTTTGTTATTTGGCCAATTGCATTGATTAAATTTGATAATTCATTCTAAAAGTCGAGAGGCACGGAATCGGATTAGACTACGCATGTGTAGTGGGACGACTCTAGTTATAACGAAAAATCTCTAGGACTCGACCTAAGGTTGTCACTAATATCGAGAGATGGGTGTCTTTAGCCTAAACAATTAACAATATCAAGAATTCCTATGTTTAACATGAGCATTTACTTATTTGCATGAGTGACCCGACTCCCCTAGACTCTTTTAATATTAATTGATTTGCATCATAGTTAGCTAAACACCAAACTAAACCAAACCGTTAAACCGACTTTGATAGTAGTCAATTCATAGCATTTCATAACAAAATTCCTGTCTCCTTGTGTTCGACCCCTCGTACTACATTTATTTGTGTCTAGGGAAATTTATCTTTGCATAGGTGTGCGATATATCCTATCAGTTGCCCACATGAAATCATCAGTGACAACGGGTCACACTTCCAAGCAGAGACTGAGCAGTTGCTAGCCAAATACAAGAGATCACGCATCACCATTCCCCGCCTTATCAACCTCAAACTAATGGCGCGGTAGAGGCAGCTAACAAGAATGTCGTCACAATCCTCAAGAAAATGATCGACAATTATTGTGACTGACCAAGCAAGATACCCTTCGCGTTATGGGGCTATCGCACTTCAGTTAGGACACCCACTGAGGCCACTTCTTTCTATTTAACCTACGGAATGGAAGCTGTACAACCAGTAGAGTTAGAGATCCCATCTCTGCGTATTTTCTTAGAAAGTCAAATTTCAGAAGCTGATTGGAAAAGAGATAGATACGATGAACGCGTCCTGTTGGACGAACGAAGACTGTGTGCATTACACAATGTACAGACATACCAAGCACGTATCAAATGAGCACTCAACAAACGATTTAAACCCAAAAACATCAAAGAAGGGGATTTAGTGCTCAAGTCAGTTAGAGCTTTATTACTTGTCGATTGATAAGTCCATTTTATATATAATTTAACTCTCTATTTTAGCTCGGTTTTTTTTTTATTATTGCACTTCTTTTAATGTGTTTGTGAGCTAATTCCGTGTTCGAGTGTATTGCTTGTGTTTGTTACATTTTGTAGGAATCTAAGCATTCAGAGGCTTTTTCCTAGCACATAAGAAAGCATCAAAGTTCACTAAGCTAAATGGAAGCAAGATGGACCATGGAAGGGTACTATGAGAAATGAAAAGCCCATGCATGAAGTGTTGGAGCTAGTGTCCTCCACAGTTAGTGTGATAACATGAATAAATCTCTTACAGGTTCACAGGGTATACTTAGTATTCTTATCAGTTGATTAACGTTTATCGATAACGGTTGGCTTGCTAGGAGTTTGACGTTATTGTCATTTTAATGGCGGTGATCAACTGGTCCCTAAAAGTCACACCTAAAGGATGTGTCTGAGAGATGTGATTATATGAATAATATAATCATATTGATGCCTTATGACATTGACTAACCTTTTAGTCATATACATCGACTAACCCCAAAAGTCACACCTGTAAGAGATTTATTCATGTTATCACACTAACTGTGGAGGACACTAGCTCCAACAATCTCCCACTTGTTCTTACAAGTGTATGTGCGATAACCCGATTCTCATATCCATAAATTTCTCCCACTTAATGTAAAACAATTTGCAAAGTCCGTATTTACAAAGGTCGCATTTTACAAGCAATCTGTATCAAGAGTGGTTTTCCCGACTAGAGAGTAACTTAACTGATAAACGAATCATTATTCGAGCATGGCCATGCATTTCAGTTACAACTCCTCGAGTGGCCCTGAGAAATAACAAAACATGATAAAGGTTGGATATTTTCCTCAACTCGAATCCTGCAGATACAAGCACAGTATGAAATGAACCAGTAAAAATCTACTTAGCCTCCTGTTACGGTCGACCATGATAACTTTGATCTTTGTCACCAACCTTTAATTTCGTATTTTCTCTTTTAATGAAATGATTTATGCCAAAGCAGTTTCCATGAATGGAATTTATATCTTAGATCAAACTACAGAAATATTGCATGTGAATAATAAGAAATTAAAGGTTGGTGAGAAAGATCAAACTTATCTATGGCACTGCCGTATGGGACACATAAATGAGAAACGTGTAAAGAAACTCATTGACAATGGGACTATCTCCCCATTTGATTAAGAATCATTTGGCACGTGTGAATCATGTCTTATCGGTAAAATGACTCGAATTTCCTTCAAAGGTGTTGGAATACGCACTAGTGACCTATTAGGACTTGAGTGAGTGAAACCTTTTGCAATCCTATAGGTGTCTGGTGACCTATTATGTTCGAATCTCATCATAATGCAATCCTTGCACTTGAGTGAAACCTTTTGCCACTAGTCGTGCCTTATAGGTGTCTGGTTGTCTTTCTACGGAATGCTTTATCTTATAAAGCCATTTGCACTGAAGAGGCCGTACCTTATCAGGCAAATCAACGAGATCCCATACGTCATTCTCATACATGGAGTCCATCTCGGATTGCATGGCTTCAAGCCATAGCTTAGAGTCGGAACAGGTCATGACACCTTTATAGGTAGCGGGTTCGTTACTCTCTAGGAGTAAAACATTATTTCTCTCATTCTCCTCGATCATACCAATGTATCTGTCTGGAGGAATGGAGACTCTACCCGACCTCCTAGGTTCCATAGGAATGTTAACCGTAGCAGAAGTTGAAGGAACCTCTTCCTCCATTGGTTGCTCGGTTGTTGGTTCTTGAATCTCCGACAGATCGAAGGTTCTATCACTTGACTTATTCTCGAGAAACTCTTTCTCTAAGAACTTCGCACTAGCTGCAACAAAAACTCGATGTTCGGTAGGCGAATAGAAGTAATGACCAAACATTCCTTTTGGATAACCAATAAAGTATATCTTGACCGATTGCGGGCCGAGATTATCCTCGTGTCTCCACTTGACATAAGCCTCGCAACCCCAAACCCGAATAAAGGACAAGTTAGGGATCGCTCCCTTCCATAACTCATATGGAGTCTTGTCTACAGCTTTAGACGGACTTCGGTTATGTATAAGAGCAGCTGACAAAAGAGCATAACCCCATAATGAATCAGGTACTACCGTGTGACTCATCATGGATCGAACCATATCAAGTAATGTTCGATTTCTCCGTTCGGACACACCATTTAATTGAGGTGTTCCAGGTGGAGTTAACTGTAATACTACACCACAGTCTTTAAGGTGTTGATCAAACTCATTTAAAAGAGATTCGCCACCACGATCTGAACGAAGTGCTTTAATCTTTCTTCCTAGTTGGTTTTCAACCTTATTCTGGTATTCCTTGAACTTTTCAAAGGACTCACTTTTTATGCTTCATTAAGTAGACATATCCGTATCTACTCAAATCATTCGTGAAAGTGATAAAATATCTATAGTCGTCTCTTGCATTTATTGACATATATAGGTCCACATACATCAGTATGTATGAGTCCTAATAGGTCACTAGCGCGCATTCCAACACCTTTGAAGAAAATTCGAGTCATTTTACCGATAAGACATGATTCACACGTGCCAAATGATTCGTAATAAAATGGGGAGATAGTCCCATTGTCAATGAGCTTCTTTACACGTTTCTCATTTATGTGTCCCATACGGCAGTGCCATAGATAAGTTTGATCTTTGTCACCAATCTTTAATTTCTTATTATTCACATGCAATATTTCTGTGGTTTGATCTAAGATATAAATTTCATTCATGGAAACTGTTTTGTCATAAACCATTTCATTAAAAGAGAAAATACGAAATTAAAGGTTGGTGACAAAGATCAAACTTATCATGGTCGACCGTAACAGGAGGCTAAGTAGATTTTTACTGGGTCATTTGATACTGTGCTTGTATCTGCAGGATTCGAGTAGAGGAAAATATCCAACCTTTATCTGGTTTTGTTATTTCTCAGGGCCACTCGAGGAGTTGTAACTGAAATGCATGGCCATGCTCGAATAATGATTCGTTTATCAGTTAAGTTACTCTCTAGTCGGGAAAACCACTCTTGATACTGGTTGCTTGTAAAATGCGACCTTTGTAAATACGGACTTTGCAAATTGTTTTACATTGAGTGGGAGAAATTTATGGATATGAGAATCGGGTTATCGCACATACACTTGTAAGGACAAGTGGGAGATTGTTGGAGCTAGTGTCCTCCACAGTTAGTGTGATAACATGAATAAATCTTTTACACATTCACAGGGTATACTTAGTATTCTTATCAGTTGATTAACGTTTATCGATAACTGTTGGCTTGCTAGGAGTTTGACGTTATTGTCATTTTAATGGCAGTGATCAACTGGTCCCTAAAAGTCACACCTAAAGGATGTGTCTGAGAGATGTGATTATATGAATAATATAATCATATTGATGCCTTATTATATGACTAAAAGGTTAGTCGATGTATATGACTAAAAGGTTAGTCAATGTAATGATGATACGATTATTTAATAACGATTAAATAATATTAGCTGAGACGAATTAAATGTAATTCGTAATTGAATATAAACCGTTATATTTAATCAATGTATATAATATAAGCTTAAACGAATTAAATTGTTAATTCGTAATTAAACATAATATGTTATATTTAATTAGCAAATTATAAATATACGGATATTTATAGTTGACGTATATATTATATTACATGCTAATATTACCGAAAAAGGAAAGAAAAAAATAGTCTTTTTCTCTCTTATTTTTCGGTCCATAAGAGATAAAAAGAAGAGAAAAGATCTCCTATTATTCTCTTATGGTAACTAGGTCAAAAACCCTAACAAGAGGAGTAGAAGGAGGCAAGACTTCTCCTTCTACTACTGGGGGTCACGGCCGAAACAGAGGAGGAGGAGAAAAGAAAAAATTCAGATTTTTCTCTCTAATTCTCTCTATCATTCATCATCACACAAAAGAAAATTAGCAGTAACTTTTCTCTAAAAGCAAGGCATATCTCGGAGCATCTTGGGTGCAACAATTAGGAGAATATCGATTTCGATATTGTTCATAGGCCTAATTTGCTAGGACCAAAGGTTAATTCTAAATTCCTATAATTTTATATTATGCAATTCATTTATGACTCGTAATTCATATACTATAGTTTCAATTCGTTATAATCCGTAAAATTAATGACGAAATATATCGATATTTCCTACATGAAGATTTGTGAAATGGTTTTATGTATAAATGAGAAACCCAAATGGAGCCCAAACTAAGGAGTCCACAACTCAACATAGGGATGCTCTTTGGATGCTCATGGGATGCCAAACTATGCAATTAACCGGAGAATTAAGGAGCTTAAAGGCGTATCATAGAATTCTTCAAGCATTTAATTGAATCATTAAGCAAATGTACCCGGATTAGTGAAACCCCGATCGGGGTTCCCATTCCTCGATCGGGGTTGGGGTGCTGTAAGTTACATCCATTTCAAGTCCCTCTCCCAATATAAAGGAGAGGGACTTTGACACTTAGGATCATCTTGGACTGCATTGTACACTCTAAAAACACTCTTTTACTTAATATCATTAGTCATTAGATTAGGTTTAGAATGGTTTAGTTTTCATTAGTTGTTACAAATAATTCCTTTAAGTATTTCAATTTATATTACAAGTTCATTTGCAAGTTAATTGGTTCCATTGTGTTCTTCAATTCCAAGTTTCATTTCTTTTGATGAGGTAATTCTATTTCTTGTATTGTTTTTTTATTTCCTTTATCATTTCCATTATTAGTTAGTTATCATGTTTACTTTATCATTTGTTATTAGATTAGTTATCATTATGCAAGAGTAGTTACTTTGTCTAGGGAATTAGGGAAGCCATGCATAAATAATATTTGCAATTGTTCAAATGAGATGTTATGATATCAAATAGTTATTTCTATCACATGTTTGCATTGTATTGTTAGTCTTTGATTATTGATCACAATCCTTGATTAAATTCGTTAATTCTTTCTATAAGTCGAGAGGCATAGAATTGAATTAGACTAAGCATGTGTTAGTAGATCGACCTAGCCAAAGCGAGAGTTCGTTAGGACCCGATCTATGGTTGACACTAATATCGAGAGGTGGGTGTCTTTAGCCTAAACAATTATCGTTATTATCAATTTCCTAGTTTGACTTGAGCATTTACATAATTTTCATGTGTGACCCGACGTCCCTAGACTCTTCCTTTATTATTATTGTTGTTTCATAAACCCAACCAAACTAATCGATAACCGACGTTGATATAATTTACCCCATAACAACTTGTATATCAACTCCCGTTTCCTTGTGTTCGACCCCTATTACTACATTCATTTGTGTATAGGGTATTTATCTTTCATTAGGTGTGCGATAGCCTATCATCGATCGACGAGGAAAGTTTAAACGTAACTGGGCTGGGCCTTTCTTAGTCAAATCAATATTCTCAAGGGGTGCAGTTAAAATCACAGACCTAGACGGGAATGAATTTGTTAACCCTACCAACCTAGACCAGTTGAAACGATACTACCCTTAGCATGCACTAGGAAGCGCACGTGGCGCAACCCCACGTGTTGCTCATGCGACACGGAATAAAACCGGCCCTAGGCCAATTGAACTCAATGTCGCTATGCTTTGCATTTTGACATTTGGATAATCCTCATGTCATCAAATAAATCAAATTGTACATCTTTTAGGAGTAAGCAAGGCACACGCCGCCTTTTTCTAAGTTCATTACAAGCTCTTACTTCGATCAATTATTCTTTTACATTTTTTTTCGAACTACGCGCAGGGTTTGATTTCATTTTTTCTTAATGAATACATAGGCAATCATTCACCGGATTTAGCCCAGCTATTTTATTAAAATGTAAATAGAAGGACATTTGCATTTGCATTTGAAATTCGACAAGAATAATAAAAGAAAAACAATAGGTTTTTTAAACTAGCTTAGTCTTTATTCATTATTCCAAAAGTAATAATAATATCTCTTACATATTATAAAATGCTGAAAAAAAAACTAAGGCTAGGATTCTAAAAATCCCATCCTTTATTACAACTCAAAAATAATACTAATTCTACATAATATAATTTGACTAAGGCTACTCTTCCATCTTGCCTTTGTCTTTGTCATCATTCTTGTCTCGACCGCGAGGGGGACGGTCCTGCGTTATCTCAGACCTAATTATCAACGGTCTTTCTCGAGGTCTTGCGTTCCCATGTCTATCTATCACTACCCTTGCATTAAGATTAGTCTTCGACATCTTCGCTGGATGCATGACTAGGAATCCGGCTTCTTCCTCGCCTTCGGTCAAGTATTTCGACCTCTCCTTACCAGATTCATAAATCTTGCAATCCACAGGCTGACACTTTCTTATCTTATCGCGCTCTTCAGGAGTACTAGCTTTTCTCTATCGCAGATATGAGTCAGTTACCCATAGGGAGTCAACAGGAACGGGTATGAACCACATATTCCTTTGTACCCATCTCGCGGCCCACTCCCTACAAGACTCTGCGGTATAAGCCAAGGCAGTCTGGGGAGCAGTGTCAAGTTTCGGGATCCTCTGCCTAAGACCCACTTGCCTCACCAGTCTTTCCGGAAAGATACACACCATGAATTCCAAGCCAAGAACGCCAAGTGACCTAGTCGGATCCAACGACGATACCCCAGTCATCGACCTAAGATGCCACCATGGCACAGCTCGTCGGATCAAAGGGCCACCTTCACCTTTCAGCTTATTTTCCCAATAGTTGGGAATTCTAGAGAAGTCTACCACATAGAGCCTAGTCCTCATGGTAATAAATCAAGCACGGTACCCGCTCACATCAACTGGGGGCTCAATCAGTCGCAGGCGCTCCATTAACCATATCTGGAGCACGCAAGCAGGAATGTAAAAAAAAAGAGACAAAAGAAAAAGAGACAAAAAAGTAAGAAAGAAAAAAATAATAATAAAAAAATAAAAAAAGAAAGAATTCTTACTTGAAAAATGACGGGACACCCCAGATATGGAACCTCGCGGTTAGCCTTTTTATTATCTAGGCCAAGAATGATCTCTCCTAGGCAAAGGAAAGCTGGGCTCTTGCACAGCTCCATTTGCTCCACCAAGCTCAAAAAAAGAGGATCCCCTCTCATCTCCTTGTCAATGTGACATTGGAAGATGTAACTATGCAAAAGGCAAAACCCAAAGGCCCTGCGCCTTGCAACATAAGATAAAGAAGGGTCATCCCTATTTATGAATCGATTTAGAAAATCATGCATGCGGACACCCTTTGAGGTTACAAGACAGTCCACCTCAGCTTTAGTCAATCCAAGGGGGTCCCTAAATTTGTTCTTATATCCTTGGGAGTTAAGGGGTATAACTGGAGCATCTTTCGGGTCCCACCCCCCACTGGCAGCTATTTCTTCCGGGAAAGGACAAACATCGCCTCCAGGATAGGCGAATACATGTAAATTAGGGTCCCTATACTCAAGACAAGCATCTAGAAAGGGCCTTGCTACTTTCACTAATTTTAAAATCAAGATCGTCCCTAGGTTGTAGGCACCTGATAAGCATTTAATTAGTCACATTTTTCCTCTCATTTTCGTCCCCATTTTGGTCCGTTTACACGGATATGCGTGCCTTTAATTGCATTTTTCTTCCCGATTTCCCGTGCTATGAATGTCGATCTCAATTTGCAGGAATTAAGGCAGAAAAAAAGAAATCGGAACATAAAGGCCTTGCATGAGTCGGGATTCGGAGATGAGATGAAGAAATGAAGTGAAGGAGCCTCCAGGTGGCGCAGGCCGGTCCTCCGACCGGCGGCCGGCCACCCGGCTCAAAGCACAGTCCCACAAAAGAAGGAAGACACTGATGTGCTCCAGGCCGGTCAGAGGGCCGGCGGCCGGTCGACCGGCCAGGAACACAACTCCGCATTTTCGCCCCCTCTTCTATTTTTCTTTCTTAATTTTAAGATACCTATATATACCCTTCCCCTAATTTTTGTAAGCAGCTTTTTGATGAACTATTAGCACAAAAACCTAGATATTTTGTAACCACTATTACTCACTAATTACTCTCCTAATAGTTCCTTAATTAAGTTTAATTTCTCAATTCAAGTTAGTAGATCTAGTCTTTTTTAGTAGAACTATCATAGTTTTGGGTTTGTATTGAAGATTTTGGGTGAAGACGTTCTCCCTATTCATTAATACAAGCTTTGTTGGTATAAATTTCTCATCTTTTTGTTGTTTATGCAATTTATTTTCATTTCTAGTTGATTATTTATCAATTGATTGTTATAATTATTCATTTCCAAAGCATGATGTTCATTTCATTATTCCTAGCCTTTAGTTGCTTGATTTCCTATAACATGAGTGAGTAGTCTCCTTCTAGGGTTTAGGGGGAGCCTAAGGGAGGATTATGTGGGATAATTAGTTGGGTAATTAGTAGACTTGTGGTAATAATTAGAGTATTACCCATATGCACACTAGGTGTTTGATGAATTGTGTAAACGAAAGTTACCCACTTGATCAAGTATCGTTTGATTATCTCTTAAGCGACGGTGGTAGAGATGATTAGACTAGTGTTTATATGAGTGATTTGAGACAAATGCGATGTCTTTGTTGAAGATTATTAATTGTTGAGACATTAGCAATTAATTCTACTCAAACCTATTACCCGTTTGCTAATAACTAGACTAACCCATTAATCCCCCTAAGGTGAACTCTTTACCTTAGTTTTTCCCATTAATTGTTTTTACCATATCATTTTAGCAATTTCTTGCATTTTCTAGTTCTTAGTTGATCTTCCCTTCCAACTCTTATTAGGCTAGAATAGGACTCATTCAAACTTGTAGTTGACCCCTCCAACCTTGTGGTTCAACCCCGACTTCCGCTATCGCATTAGTTGGGTTTTATAAATTGTTTTTGCTTGAGCGGTACGCGACAAATCGCTCATCAAATGGCGTCGTTGCCGGGGATGGTGTAAGGAAACTCGTAGTTTGTTTTGTGTCTTAGATTTAGCCAAGTTACTTCTTGTTGTTCTTGTTGCTGTTTAGTTGTTTGATTATTTGTAGAGTGCCTTGCATTATTGTCTTTCCCTAGTGTGCCCTAAAACACACTAGGAGTCTAACTTGTTTTTGAGTTGCTTTTGAGTGCATGCCTAGGGGTGAAGGGTTGTTCTTTAGCCATCCGGATCCCGAAAGGTTGTTTAGTACTCTACGAGCTAATACACTTGGTCGGGTTAGGAATTCAAGAACGGTTAGCCGTCAACAAGCCAATACTTCTACCGCTTCTACATCCACCCCAACAACTGATCACCCACAAAACGACACCATTGAACCCATATTCGAAAATCCCTTCTAGAATACTCTACAAAACACACCACCAAATTCACCACCCACATCACCTCCACAACAAAATCAACCACAAATGACTACTTTACCTGACCGTAACCGACCCAATCATGATGATACCCAATCTCCAATCAACTTCGGTGTCTTGGCCCCAAATAACTTTGAGATACACCCGGCTCAAATGAGTTCGATTGAGCGGGATAGCTTTGGAGGCCTTCCCGATGAGGATGCTCATGCCCACTTGAGGAAGTTCAAGAGTAGAGTAGCAATCATGAAGAGAAATGGTGTGCCCGAGGAAACCCTTTGTCTAATGTTGTTCCCATTTTCCCTTAAAGACCGGGCGGAGAGGTGGTTGAATAACCATGCTCCAAACACTTTTACTACTTGGGATGCCTTAGCTAAGGAGTTTTTAAGCAAGTACTACCCCGCCTCCAAAACGGCAATGCTAAGAAATGAGATAACAACCTTCCAACAAGAGGATGGAGAATCCTTGGGAGAGGCATGGGATCGATTCATTGATTTACTTGCCCGTTGCCCTCATCATGGCATTGCGGATTGGTATGTCACTCAAACATTCTATCAAACTCTTCTCCCTCAAACCAAGGCTATGGTGAATGCTTCCGCGGGGAGAAGTTTCGATCATTTGAATGATCAACAAGGGGCGGCATTGATTAAAAAAATGGTTGAGTCGGAGTCTAGCTCTGGAACTAGAGGAAATATCTTGAGGAGGAGTTCTAAATACCCAAGTGAGAACTTTTCAAATGCGGATACCAATGCCAAGATTGATTTGTTCACACAAACTTTTACTAAGGGTTTTGCCGAGCTTCAAAAGGCTCAAAATCAAAGTCAAGGCAATCATGTGAATGAAGCTAGTGGGTCTTATGCACCTCCCATGGTGGAAGCTTATCAAACCCCTACTTGTGAAATTTGCAATGGGTATGGACACACCTTTGAAGTGTGTGGGAATAATGTATCATATAACAATAAAGGAGGAAATGACTATCAACATGTGAATGCATTCCAAGGGATCAACAACAACCCACGGCCCTCAAGGCCTCCCTTCCAAAACCAAGGTGCTTACAACCCAAATTCCAACTTCTATCATCCGGGTTCGAAAAATCACCCAAACATGAGCTACAAAAGCCAAAATGTGTTAAACCCTCAACACATACAAGCTCAAACTTCCAACCCCTCCGGGTTTTTCCCAACCTAGAGGGGGAGGTCAATTTTCAAGAGGAAACTACAACAATCAATTAACCAACTCACAACAAGGTCAAGGATCCAACCAATTCCAAAACCAAAACTGCAATGATCAAGGTTAAAATAACCAAGGTAACTTTCAAAACCAAGGTAATTGGAATCAAGGTCAAGGAAATTGGAACCAAAAACAAGGGAACCAAAACTTCAACAACCAAGGCCAAGGTAATTTTTACCAAGGCAACCAAAACAATCAAGCAAGTCAAGGGGTCCCCGATCAATCTTTCCAAGGCCAAGGGTCAAATTTCAACAACAATCAAGGACCAAATTTCAATGGTCAAGGTTCAAGAGGACAACAAGGAAATTTCAATAACAACCAACAAGGAAACTTTAACAACCAAAGAAACAACAATAAAGGTTCAAGTTTTCGGAATGACTATGCATTTGCCCTCCCTTAAACAAACCAACCTCACCAAGATAATGAGCCTTCTATAAATGATGTTTTGCAACTATTCAAGAACATGGAAATTCAAAACAATTTGGCCTTGTAAAATGTCACCAATGCTCACAAGAAAGAGGTGAGGGAATTGGAAGCTAGGTTAGCTTCTCAAGCTTTGAACAATCCTCAAAGGCCTCCGGGAGGTCTACTTGCTCAAGGGAAAAGCTCCAAGGATGCTTCATCAAGTCACCAAGCATGTGCGGTGACTTTGAGGAGTGGACTTGTGCTCGATAACCCCTACATGGACATGATGAATGATGAAACTCCAAATGAAGAGCATGATGAGGAAGGTGCAGAAATCTAAGAGCCCATTGTGACTCCTACCTTGGAGTTAAAAGATGATGGCAAGGGTGAAGATGATCAACCAAAAGAGGGAGAAGATGGGTATGTCGAAATTATGCCTTATGAGGAGGAGATGATCAAGGATGCCGATGATGAAGGAGTAGAGGTGCAACCAATAGCTAAAGCTAAGGTAACCAAGAAAACTCCCATTCCAAAGGTATCTTCCAACTCTCCACTTGTTGTTTCCGATATCCCCTACCCCTCTAGAGCATTGAAAACTAAGGAAAACTTCAAGTTCACCCAATTTAGAAAAATTATTGAGGGACTTGAAGTGACCTTACCTTTCACCGATGTTATATTGAATATGCCCACCTACTCAAAATTTCTTAAAGACGTCTTGACTCTCAAGAGGACTTTGGGTGCCCAAGATGTTATGATTATGGAGTTGGAGTGTAGTGTTCTCCTCATTAATCCTAACTCTTTCAAAATGCCAAAAAAGATTGGGGACCCCGGAAGTTTCTCTATCCCTTGTGTTGTAGGGGGAGTCATGATTTCAAGGGCATTATGTGATAACGGTGCAAGTGTAAGTGTCATTCCCTTAACTATTGCTAAAAGAATTCTGCTTGATAGTTTAACCCACAGTTCTATGACTCTCCAACTAGCGGATAGGTCCGTTAAGCAACCTTTGGGTGTGCTTGAGGACGTACCCGTTAAAGTTGGTAAATTTTTGATTCCCACGGATTTCGTTGTCCTAGATATCCCGGAGGATAGCCACGCTCCCATCATCCTCGATAGGTCCTTTTTGGCTACCGGAAGAGTCCTAATTGATGTGAGGGAAGGGCGGCTAACCTTTAGGGTGGGGAACAGAACCCTTGAATTTAATCTTCCTCATCTAGTGAAGGGACCAATGTTTCACAAAGCTTGCTCGATAGAAGTCATTGAAGAAGTGGTTGAAAAGGTGCATGAAGAAGAGAAATGTGAAGAAGAAGCTCTACAAGTGGCACTCCATGGTGAAGAGATGGGAGATGACCATGAGATAGATGATGAGCTCTTGAAGAAGGTGGAGGGCCTTCTCCCTCCAAAGGTACAACTAAAGCCCTTACCTCCCTCACTTAAGTACTCTTTTTTAGGTGAGGGAGAGACTTATCCCGTTATCATCAACGCTAATTTGAGTGAGCACCAAGAACTTGGAACTTTTGAAAATTTTGAAAACTCATAGGGGCTCACTTGGATATAGCATTGATGATATCAAAGGTTTAAGTCCTAATCTTTGCATGCATAGAATAGTCTTGGAGGAGGGTAGTAAACCTAAGGTAGATGGGCTACGTAGGTTGAACCCTAAAATGGCGGAAGTGGTGAAAAATGAGGTGATGAAGTTGCTAGAGGCCGGGATTATCTACCAAATAACCGATAGTTCTTGGGTGAGTCCCGTCCATGTATTGCCCAAGAAAGGAGGGGTAACTATGGTGGAACAAGAGGATGGGACTCTCTTAGCTTCTAGACCGGTGACCGGGTGGCGGATGTGCATTGACTATCGCAAATTAAATGCCGCCACCCTCAAAGACCACTACCCCATTCCCTTTATAGACCAAATGCTTGAAAGGTTAGCCGTGCATTCTTACTATTCGTTTCTAGATGGTTATTTCGGGTTTTTACAAATCCCCATACACCCGGAAGACCAAGAGAAGACCACATTCACTTGTCCCGTTGGAGTTTATGCTTATAAGAGGATGCCCTTTAGGCTTTGTAACGCTCCGGGGACGTTCCAAAGATGTATGACGGCAATTTTCGCCGATTTTCTTGAAAAGAGTATGGAGGTCTTCATGGACGATTTTAGTGTCCATGGAGACTCATTTGATCTTGGGTTATTGAATTTGTCTAATGTTTTGCAAAGAAGTGAGGAGCACAACCTCGTCCTAAATTGGGAGAAATGCCACTTTATGGTGGAGGAGGGGGTTGTGCTTGGCCACATCGTGTCTAAGAGAGGGATAGAAGTTGATATGGCTAAGGTTTGGGTGATAGAAAACTTGTCACTCCCTACAAATTTGAATGGAGTGAGGAGCTTTCTCGGCCATGCGGGCTTTTACCGACGTTTCATCAATGATTTTTCTAAAATTGCCAAGCCTTTGACTTCTCTTCTTCTCAAGGACACCCCATTTGTATTTGATGAATCTTGCTTGAGTGCTTTTTGTAGGTTGAAAGAGGCCCTTGTGACGGCTCCCATAATCCGTTCACCGGATTGGAGCCTTCCCTTCGAAGTCATGTGTGACGCCTCCGATTATGCGTTCGGGGCGGTACTTGGGCAAGTCGTGGACAAGAGGCATCATGTCATCTACTACACAAGCAAAACTCTAGATCAAACCCAAGTCAACTACTCTACGACGGAGAAAGAAATGTTAGCCATTGTTCATGCCGTGGAAAAATTCCGGCAATACTTTGTTGGTTCCAAGGTAGTTGTTTACTCGGATCACTCCGCCTTGAGACAATTGTTGTTGAAAAAAGATGCAAAGCCAAGGCTCTTGAGGTGGGTTCTATTACTTCAAGATTTCGACTTGGAGATTAAAGACAAGGCGGGGTCGGAAAATGTTGTTGCCGACCACCTATCTAGGTTGACCACCGAAGATCATGGGTTGAAGGATGAGAGTGGCCCGATCAATGAGTGCTTAAGAGAAGATAGTTTGATGATGATAGGTGGTAAAGCACCATGGTTTGCGGACTTGGCGAATTTTATTGTGAGCGGGTTCATTCCGGAGGAGCTCGATGCTAGAGCTAGAAGGAAATTGAAGCATGATTCCAAACGCTACTTTTGGAATGACCCTCATCTTTTCCGCAAATGTGGTGATGGCATGTTTAGAAGATGTGTTCCGAGGGAAGAGGGAATGGAAATAGTGGATAGGATTCACAACTCGGCCTATGGGGGCCACCTTGGTACATCTCGCACCATTGCAAAGGTGTTACAAGGTGGTTTCTTTTGGCCATCTATGTTTAAAGATATCCATTATTTTGTCAAATCTTGTGATAGATGTCAAAGAACGGGGAATATAAGCCAAAGAAATGAGATGCCCCTTCACAATATTCTTGAGATTGAGCTTTTCGATTGTTGGGGAGTTGACTTCATGGGACCATTCCCAAACTCTTGTGGGAATGAGTACATTTTAGTTGCGGTGGACTATGTGTCCAAGTGGATTGAAGCCGTGGCTACCCCAACGAACGATGCTAAAGTTGTTATCAAGCTCTTCAAGAACACTATTTTTCCAAGATTTGGGACCCCAAGAGGGGTGATTAGTGACGGGGGTTCGCACTTTAGGAAGAGCACTTTCAAGATCTTGCTCTCTTCTCATGGTGTCACTCACAAGACCGCTCTTGCCTACCACCCTCAAACAAGTGGGCAAGTAGAGGTCTCAAACCGTCAAATAAAAGCCGTCTTGGAGAAGACCACAAGCAAAAGTAGAAAGGATTGGTCCTAAAAGCTCCCCGATGTTCTATGGGCTCTTCGCACCGCCTTCAAAACTCCTCTTGGCACAACTCCCTACAAGCTTGTCTATGGCAATCATTTGCCAATCGAGTTGGAGCATAAGGCATGGTGGGCCTTAAAGGAAATGAACTTTGACATCGACATGGCCGGAGAGAGACATTTTCTCCAAATGAGTGAACTTGAGGAGCTAAGACTTGATGCCTACGAGAGCTCAAAAATTTACAAAGAGCAAACGAAGAAATGGCATGACGCCAAATTGGTTGATAAAGATATAAAAGTGGGTGATCAAGTCCTACTCTATAATTCTAGGGTCAAATTGTTTCCGGGGAAGCTACGGTCGAGATGGTCGGGGCCCTTCAAAGTTATTGACATATCACCTCATGGAGCATTCGAACTTTGGAGTGAAGAGGGTGGCAACTTTAAAGTAAATGGCCATAGAGTGAAGAGATACTTTGATGGAGATGAGAAAGGAACAGTGGAAGTACTCTTTCTTGGGGATCCACTTCCCGAGGAAGAGTCTTGTTTGTAAGTTCTTGTGCTTTGATAGGTTTGGTGGAGTTCCTCAATAACCACCAATTTTTTGTATATAGCATGCATTTTAGGAGTAGTTGTGAAGATTTTAGATTGTGTACTCGGGTGTCTTGGTCTTTGGAAGAAGTCTTTGGTAGGATTGAAACGATTGTAGTCGGGTTTGGTTCGAAACCGTGTCATTGGGGAAATGTTGGTTGAGTCGAGATTGTTGGTGATTTAGGAAATGTTTCTTGTGAACTTGAAGGCGAGGAGAAGAAGGGAAAAAGTGCTCCAGGCCGGGCACCCGGCAGCCGGTGCACCAACCGGCCCAGAGCACTCCAGAAGATAGCTTTTGAAAAATGTGAATTGAAGAGCAGATGCTCCAGGCCGGGCAGCCGGCGGCCGGTGTGCCGCCCGGCCTGGAACACATAATCATAGAAGTTGAAATCTTGGAAAACTTTGAATTGTGTTCTAGGTCGGGTAGCCGGCGGCCGGTGTGCCGACCGGCCGAGAGCGCATAATAACTGAAAAGTTGAAGTTGGAAAATTTTGAGTTGTGTTCCAGGCCGGGCAGCCGGCGGCCGGTGTGCCGACCGGCCTGGAGCACATCAGTGTTGACAAAAGCAAACTCGAAGGCTAAAAATCAAGAAATCACCTTGGGTTCCAGGTCGGGCACTCGGCGGCCGGTGCCTAGCCCGGCCCAGAACGCAGCTGTAGCCTCAATTAATCCGTCGGTGCCTCCTTATTTCTTCATTCTTCTTTAATTCTTCTTCTTTCTTTCTCCTTCTTCCTTCAAAAACCCCACAAAAACTTCACAAAAATCCCTACAAACTCCACCAATCCACCATTAAACCTCACTAATAATCCACTACACAACACAAAATCATCCCACAAATCAAAAACCTCAATTTTTTCCCAAATTTTCCCCAATTTCAATTGACTATCACAAAAACTCACCATGGCTCAACAACAAGCTAGGAAGAGAACTCGGGCCCAACTTGAGGCAGAATTGGAAGCACGACTCCAACAAGTAGTAGCGGGAATGGGTCCCGATGACGACTTTCCGGATGTGGTCTTCACTAGCGACATTGCTAGAGGTAAGTTCCAATGCTTAAAACGCCGTAACCTTCCCCATTCCCGTTTCATTTGTAGGAATTCTATGCGGAATTTCGGCCTTGATACCGTGACCGTAGAACTTTTTAAAGGTTTAGGGATGGGGGAACTTTATGGTCAACATTTCCGTACTTACCCCCGTCTTACATGGGAGTTTTTGAGTTCTTTTAGTCATGAGAAAGACCGCAATACGGGCATGGTTAAGATGGTTTCTTTTCGCCTCCTCAATAATGCTTTTAACCTCCCCTTGGAAAATTTTTGTAAGGTTTTGGGTGTTAAATTTCACAAATCTTATAAGGTCCCGAACAATTTTAATTTGAATGATGTGTGGACCGCAATTTCGGGGATGGAAGTTGAGATGGTGGCTAAGAAGCCGGCAAGCGCTTGTCACAATGCTCCTATTCGGATATGGCATCGATTTATGGGTTGTACCTTGTTTGGGAGAGAAGAGTGTCACAATTTCCGAGCCGATGAGCTCTCTATTTTGGCGGCTTATTTGTTTCAAAAGCCGAGTAAATTTGGGGTAAACATTGGTCACCACGTCGCTCTACACTTCCAAAAATTGTCTAATGATCCATTTAGCCCTACCGTTATCCATATTGGGGGAATTGTTACGAAGATAGCCGGTGCACTTTGCAAAAATGCTCTTGATGAGAGAAATTTGAGGTGTTTGAAGGGGAATTCTTTGTTGACGGAGGAGTATATAACGTCAAAGCTTGAGTGGGTTGTGAGGAGAGTTGAAGATGGGAAAATGTATTGGAGGGACCGAGGGAGCAACTCCATTCCCCTACCGAACAGTGCGGCTATGAGAGTTGTTCCCGATAGTGAGCACTATCTCCTCCCCCTAGAGGAAGAGAACCCTCAGCAACCACTTGAAGATAACCCGGAAGAACAATTAGCTCCAATCACCGCTTTCAGGCGAGATCCCACTGCCCCCGTCACTACCTATAGAAGAGAACAACAAGGCCCCACTCCTACTACCATGCCTTATGTGAACCCCTCTTTTATGCATCAACAACAATGGCGTCCTTGGCCTCATTCGTCCCAACCCGAGGCATCCTCTTCCACCACACATAGCTACCCCCCATTGGATCCTTCTTTGATTAAATTCATGGCCGATATGACTTTGGACTCCAAGACGGCGGCTCGAGATCGAGAGACGGCGGCTAAGGAGAGAGAGAGGAGGAAGCTAGGGAGAGAGCGTTTTTGTCTCAGAGGATGGATAGGATGTACTACGACTTGGCTCTTGGCCAATACCCTTCCTATGATAATTGGTGTAGGGAGGGTTATAGGGAGCCCATTGGTCCGCATCCATCTTATTTCATGTGGCCCGAGGGTGGGTATGATCAAGGTTCAAGGGTGTTTGGGGACTTCAATGTCCAACATGATTACTATTCTTCGCCGGTTTTTGCTCAACCGGTAGTTGATGAGGAAGAGGCGGATCCCGAGACGGCGGCCCAGAATGCCGAGTGGTTTGATAGGATGGGTCCTCGGTTCGAGATTTTGGATGGTACCGGCTCTGGATCGGGAGCCAGGGGTGTATATGAGTCTTATGCAGCGGCCGGAAGTGGCCATTTTGATGCTACATCCACTGCCTTTAGTGGATTCTCCTGAGGCGGGACACCTATGAGTATGATCCCTTTAATCCAAATCTTCATCATGTTTATATTTTTGTATGCATTTAGATAATCGTAATATATCCTAGTTTAGTTATCCATTTAGTTGCATTCATTTAGGCTTGCATTAGAATTTAATTTTGTAAAATATCGTCACATGTTAAGTTTTGCATCCATATAGCGTAGTTTGCATTGTATTTCTTTTGAGCATTTAGATTAGAATCATGCATTTGCATTCTATTCGAAAACACAAAAAATTTTTGAAAACTTTCCAAAATACCAAAAACATGTTATTTGTTTTGAATTCACCCCTCACACCATGTAAATACCTAAGTGTGGGGAGGGAATTCCCAAAAAAAAATAAACCCCAAAAACTTGTTTTATTTTTCTTTTTTCCCCTCCTTTCATATTTGAGTCACTTACTCGAGGACGAGTAAGACTTAAGTGTGGGGAGGATTTTATTTCTTTTGTATATATCGTTGATATTTGAAAAAAAAGTCGAAAAATGCCTAACAAACCGAAAAATTTGAAAATTTTCCAAAAAATATGCTTAAATTAGTTTGTATATAGTTTATTTTGTATATATTGCCGTGTGTTTCTTTCTATCTCCATCCATAGGTGCGCCCCACATCATAAGAGGCACAAAAAAGGGAAAATGAAGACGCTTTGGTGAGATCTTTCCTATTTCTCTTCTCCCTTATCTCCTTTTCTTCTTACTTGAGGACGGGATGTGTTGATGACGATGTTGTGAATTTTGTTGATTGGCGTGTGTGCCACTTGTGTGCTGTTAGGAGATAACATTGGCTTGTGTGTCATATAGTCGGTTAGAGCATGTGCATTTAGGTTGTATATATGCTAGATTGCATCATGGCATATAGTTGCATTTAGAAAAATGATTTAATAATTGTCTTTTTGGAAAACTTGTTGAATGTGCATAGTCCATTTTTGCTACTTTTTTATTCATAAAGTGTTCATCTTAATCGTGGAATTTTAGACGCCCTGGGTTGTGCATTTCTAGTGAGTTCTGACCCGTCTACTAATGCCGAGTCACGAGTTTGCGCTTATTCCACCTCGACAACCTCAATTGATGTGAATATCCCGATGGTAGAAAGGATTCTTAGGTGACCGTTCTTGCTATGCAACCAACCATGATTCATTGTTCTTCCACTTTTGCTCAACAAAGGAAACAAATCAAACAAGCTAAAAATTTGAGTCAAGTATCATGTTTTCTTGTTTTCGTCGAGGAAATGCAAAACGGAACTTCTAGGGATTCTAGTGGACCCATATCTAGGGTCCCTTTCGATGCCACTACGGTGGGGATACCCCTATTGTTGGTTTCGACCGCATGTCCTTGACGGAAACCGTGTGCTTTCATGCCAAAAATTGCAAATCAAAATGCAATAAGAAAGAAAAAGAAAAAGAAAGCGAAGTGCCGAAATGAAAATTTTGCAAGCAATTAGACTCAAATATCCTTTTCCTTTAACTCTTCTTGGATCATTTGCCCTTGAGTTGCATAGTGAGGCGGGACGACCCTTGCATGTCATTTATTTGAGAAACGTGAATTCCATATGCTATTGTGCTAACGTCACGAGGATTTCATTTCCATCTTCCATTTTATTGCTTTTGACCAAGCAAATAGTAGACGGGCCTCAAAATTCTCATTAGACTTGCACCGCTAGGAGGCGAACATTTTTCCATGCTTTATGATACTAGTGGCTTATAAGGATCATGCATTATTTAGACGGTTTTCCTCTTAGATATTTCCGTCATATGGATGAGGCATGTGATTATTCTCTTGTTAGATGCATCTTAGTCGTGTTCTTACGTGCTTATCATTTGGAAGTATCGCGATTTTGAGCAAGCCCCCACTTGCCTTGCAAGGAGGTACTCTACCTCATGAGTATCTCGTTGTGAGTTGAAGGGACGGAGGAGGCCCGCTAATTGCCTACCGTCGGATATTATTAGTGATTTAGGTAGTAGCCTTAGTATTAGTGTAGTGATTGAATAAGGGTACATATGGGTCTCGAATCTTGTTTACTTACTAGAGGACGAGTAAGTCTTAAGTGTGGGGAATTTTGATAAGCATTTAATTAGTTACATTTTTCCTCTCATTTTCATCCCCATTTTAGTCCGTTTACACGGATATGCGTGCCTTTAATTGCATTTTGCTTCCCGATTTCCCGTGCTATGAATGTCGATCTCAATTTGTAGGAATTAAGGCGGAAATGAAGAAATCGGAGCATAAAGGCCTTGTATGAGTTGGGATTCGGAGATGAGAAGAAGAATGAAGTAAGGAAGCCCTAGGTGGCGCAGGCCGGTCCTCCGACCGGCGGCCGGC